>CAKNWT010150405.1:5410-17432 GCA_932066315.1 Andricus coriarius
CTCCCCCCCCCCCCCCCCCACACCCATCTAGTGGCTACGTAGTTTATGGACAGGCCCTTACTGGGTAATGCCCCGGAGGTAAAATGGAAGCTGGAATGACAAAAGAAGGTAAAAGACCATGAAAAGATACATATTTAAGAGACAATACAATAGTTTATTGCCCACGGTGTGGTGCTGGCAACTAGAATGATCCTCGTACGAGGGTTGAAGTACGGTGGTCATGGTGGTGACCCTGATAAGGGCCGTTGAATCGGTCAGAGCGAACGCCTAAGATTCACGGGATCAGCGAGGTGGTGCCCCGTTACCCGAGGCTTCGAGACCCCTCGGATGTTTCCGCCCGATCTAGAATACGGGCCGGCAATCTTTTCACGCAACGCCGTACCGAGTTTCATTTCCGTCATAACAATTCCGTTACAGGTTTTTGTCCCCCTGTATTTTCGTCATCAGCCACGGACTGAGTCAAGTGCCTGATAAGTTAAAGATGTTATGAATTAAATTAATAGGATTCTTGACATCTTTTGTGACTATTGTAGGCACAAAGTTACCCAGATAGCAATTGTGCGACGCACATCACCCGCAGAGTGTGATTGGCACACTTTGCGTGCGAGAACGATTTTATTTGGCCATCATGAAATGATGGCCATATAAATATTACCAATTTCCTTTCATCACAGCTGCCGCCACAAAACGTAGAAAAAATGTCTAAATAATGCGACGCACATGATGATGAAGATAAATTGGTAATATTTTATATATATTTATATATTGATTTTACAAAGCAAATTGTACATTTGCAATATTGTTACATGAAATGTATTTACCATCATTATTATCCTGTTTGGTAGAAAAAATTAAGGAGAGCGTTTACTTAATTTGAATACATTGTGCACTTAATATAGTGAGAATAGTTGAAAATAGGAATTGAACACTTCCACGTTCCTCTCATCAGCCGTTAGCTCGTTGTTTTGTCTTCGGTCTGTATATATTTTTATAGTGAATGTTTCATATTTTCGGGGGGCGTCTTTTGGTTATACATTTAAGGTTTCATGTAACTTGAAACGTTTAACCGTTATTTCTGTACAATTATAATTTTAGGTGAAATTTAACCTCAACGCTCCTCGGCGCCCCCACGAAAATATGAAAAATTCTCAATAAAAATATATGTGGACTTACCAGTCGTTGCCGAACACACTCCAATGTAAATGCGAACGAATGTTTATATAATACATATATTATTATTTTTTTAATATAAGATATGTTGAAGAAAACTAAAAGTATGAAGGCGATATGCGTCGCACGTTAGGCTCGTCAGATATGCGACTCAATTCATGATGCATATGTCTCATCAGGTGACAGCACATTTTGCGCATCGATTCGTAGATCTGCGTACGGATACGCCATCACTGTGTTAGCATATTGTTATATGGGTAGGTGTAAGTTGTAGCGTTGAAGGTGAAATTAGTCCCCTTTGCATGATGTTTGGAGCTACTATCTGTTACTCCGTAGGGGTTTGGTCGCCTACTTCCGGATGGTTTACGAAGTTTTTTTTACAATGGAGGAGATGTGCAGATAATGCAGAGAATACACGAATGCCAGGAGAGGAGGTGGTATCTGCCTTTACCTCTATGACAGCCTCAGGGGTGCTGTGGTAGGAGTGAGTCCATTATCAACTCATCCGTCAACTGAATTTCTTTTCATCGAGGTTAGATCCAAACAAGATAGTGCTTTGGTAGGTGTTATTTATAAAGCGCCAAACGTCTCCTTTGTAAGTGATCTAGAGTCAGCAATTTTTTCACATATTTTTAATTTCAACAACATTATGATCACAGGTGATTTCAATACTAATCTGGACTTAACGAGCTGCCACACTGAATATGTAAGGTCCATAGTGTATGCATTAGGACTGTCAATAGTTCCACACACCTCCACACATCATACAGACCGATCTGGATCTCGAATAGATGTTGTGATGAAGGATGGCCTCGAGGAGATGTCATCCGATTCGCATCATCCCATTTCCTTTCTATCCAACCATATAAATTTTACATTTACCAATAATATTACTCCTAGCACCTTTCAGACTTGAATACACAATCTCTCAAACATGAATGAATCTGACTTCATAGACTA
Source organism: Andricus coriarius (assembly GCA_932066315.1). NCBI lineage: Eukaryota > Metazoa > Arthropoda > Insecta > Hymenoptera > Cynipidae > Andricus > Andricus coriarius. Next base: position 7,541 of record CAKNWT010150405.1, read on the forward strand.
CCTTACACTATATGAATGGGGAAAAATTAATTTTGAGCAGAATGTCAATACAAAGATCACCTTGCTGACTTCAATTTTGACCTCAGCTTTTGATAAATTTGCGCTTCTTCATGTTCCTCATTTTGTGAAAAAAATCTTGCCACTGGATCACCTCTGATATTAGGATACTGATAAAAGAACGTGATAATAAAAGTTTATTGGTGAAAAGAACGAAAAATACGGCGATCCAAGCCGAATTCCGGAAGATTTGAAACTTTGTACAAAACAAAACCTGTGACACCTTTGATCAGTACAACTTTGAATCGATTATAAACAGGAACAAAAATGAGAATGTCTGGCGCAGTTTCAGCTACCCTTGGAAGTACTCCCCCACCTACATTTGATGACACTAACTTTTTCTTTTCGGACATCTCTCCTAAATTTTTCTTGAAAAAAACTAAATGAGGTAAAATCTAATCCAATAGGGTTTGATGGAATTTGCATTAAAATGATCCGCTTACCACTTCCGGTTATTTTTCCTGTCCCCCTGCACATTTACAATTCCAAAAGTTTCCAAACTTACCTCCTCTAATCAAAGTTACTACTGATTTTAAACTGACTATGGATAGAAGGGAAATTACGGTCGTTGTCTTGTTCGACTTCTCCAAGACCATCAACGCCTATTATTTAAACTTAAACATTAAAAAAATTCAAACACAGTCACAAAATGGTTTGCTTCTTATTTAAGTAATCGATCACAGAAAGTAACTACCAGCAAGGGTGAGTCATCGTACTCAGTCGGGGTCAGGTATGGCGTCTCTCAGGGTTCCATTCTTGCCCCTATCTTATTCAATCTCTATTCTTCTGATCTTGGAGGTGAACTTAAACCTATTTCATCTCTGGCTCGATTGCTGAGTTGGATACAGGAAGATATTAATATTATTGTGGCCCATTGGGATGTGGTCAGTGGATTAGTTTTCAACCCTAGTAAAACAAAGGCAACTGTCATTGGGCTCTCAACATCACTCTCTTCTGAGAAACTAGCCACCCTACCTCTATTAAAGGTTATAATAGACTTAACATCGCCTTTGTCAAGTCGGTTTCTGATCCGGGCATGAAACTAAATCGAACATTATCTTGGAAGGAGTTGATTTGCGAAATATCTAGGAAAACTTTCCGAATCCTTTAGCAACTGAATAGGAACGAAAATTCCCTTCCCACCTCCACTCAAATTCTCCTCGTAAAAAGCCTCATCCTTCCGATTTTCGATTACGGTGGTTTAGCGTATGACACTACTGATGACCTTAATGACCTTAATGAGCGTTCCCTCAATGCATGCATTATATTTATTTAAAATATTCCTAAGAGTGAACACATAACACAATACGGAGAAAAAGCTGGATTTTTTAATGTAGCCAAGAGAAGACAATTCTTTATAGGTAACTTGATGTATTCAGTAATGAAAAATGAAACTCCTCATTATCTTTACAACTGTTTCCATTTTGTAGACAAAAAAATTCCTTTTCGGCCCAGACTTCGTGAAAGAAAGACAGTACTGAGAATTTCTTACCACCGAACATGTAAACTTCAAAGTTAATTTATAATGAGAGATGCTCGTCCTTGAAACAAATTACCGTATAGTTTAAGAAAGGCTCCGTAACGACAGCACTTTAAGCACGACCTTTTTATACACCTATAACAAAACAGTGATTCCAGTTTAGAAATAACCCATTGGTAGGACATCATTTAAATCCAGATTAAAATATATACTGTAAAAACCGACTTAATATGCTACTTTACCATTGCTTATTATTTATTATTCTCAACCATATTATTGTGATGGATTATTTCCTTCACTGGTTGTTTTTTCTTCAACACAGCATCTGCGATTCGAGACTACCAGAATTATATTTCATTTTATCTTATATCATTTATACTTTAAAACTCTTAAATGATTCTACGATACATTTAACATTCATCGATCAGTGCTTGTAATTATATATTTTATTGTGTATATTTTGTTCCTTGAAGGCCTAATTAGCCCTCGGGACTTTCTGGAAATAAATACAAATGCGAATACAATGCGACAGGTGTTTAGTCAAACCACTTTTTGAGCTGCTGCCAGTACCCTACTGACTCCTAAATGTTCAAGATGTGCACATTGCCTGTAGCCGATTCCATGAATTAACTAGCTATACTTATGGATTTTGGTTGTATAGGTTGCCTGCAAATTCCGGTTAAGTGGATAAGCAATGTTGATGATGTATGCTTGCGCCTCTTTTTCCACACATCACGATGTCAAATCGATTAGCTTGGATATAATAATCCGTCTGCATAGTGGCATTCTAAAATAAGATGTAATCTTCGTTTTATAAAACGGACATTGAAATGTATCTATAAAAAGGCATGCAGTCTTTTAAGAGTCCTAGGTATAGGGCAACTTGTAGATGAATAATGTTCGCTACATCATTATGTACGTACGCATATTCTCTCTGAGCCATTACGCGACAACCATCAATAATATGCTCGCTGGATTTGGTGGTATCTCCACATAGTCGGTCCTGAATCACAGTTACCAAACCCTCCGTTTCTGAAAACAAGACGCCCTTTTTCAGCCAAATATTGGATGCCTTACTATCTACTTTATGTTGATCTAACGTTTTGGGGTGCTTTGCAAATGGTGTTGTAAAGCGCAATATCTCGCTTGCTGGTAAAATAGTCTCGCAACTGTTGACAAGGTCAGTTCAAGGTCAAACTTACAAAATTCATCGCTAACCAATTAAGTCAGAGTACGTGTAGGTTTTCGGGGTCGCTGAATTCAAATCCGTTGTCCGTTTGGTACTATCAGGTCAGGTTCAAGGTAAATTCAAGGTCAAATATACAAAATTCATCGCCAACCAAATAATTCAGAATACCTATAGGTTTTCGGGGTCACTGATCGCAAGTACCTAGAATATCATTTAAAGTGTCCCAGAAAGCATCTTGTACTTCACTCCTTTCACCATCAACTGGAGCGTAGCTTGCTATAATAAATAGTCTTCGGTTTCCCACTTTCATTCTAGCCCACAACAATCTGGGAGATACACATTTATACTTCTTGACTTGCTGTTTTGCTATCACATTCATGATCAGACCGACTCCTTGGCTACCACGTGATGCATTATCTAGTCCTGAACATAGTTCAAGACCGTTTTTTATCGCTCCATGTCCCATATCTCTTGTGCCACATTCTTTTTTCTTTGTTTCAAGTACACCTAAAATATCTAGCTTCCTTACAGTACCAGACAGAACTGTCAGTCCACCGAAAAAAATCATATTAAAAACATGAATCTCTTTTTTCGTGGATATCTCAGCGAGAAATTAAAGTTATTGACTTAAAGTTATAGATATGTTCATTAAAGTGAGACCCGGAACATATTGAAATATTTACTGGTTCTCGAATTATAATGAAAAAAGTGGAAGCGTGCCCAAGACGAAAATCGATCAGTCGAGTGGTATCCAAAAGTCTTTCCTCTCTTGTTTCTCATGCGTTAACAAACAATGGGAGTTCGACTGCCGATCGACGAACCGATTTTCGTCTTGTGCATGCTTCCTCGTTTTTCGTGATAATCCGAGAACCAGTAAATATTTCATTATGTTCCTGGTTTTCTTTTAAGGAGAAGAATATAAACTTTTATCCAGCGAAGTTTTAATTTTTTCCTTTTTGTTACCTGAAGCATGCAGAAATTGGAAGTTGAGAATCGAAAATTGGTCAAAAACGGAATATAGGTCAGTATTTCTCACACACTATCTCGGCCCCTGATTATTTAAAATACTAAAAGTAGGGATCACTTGATACAATGTGTAATAAGCTTTCTAAAGTTTTAAAAAAATCTTTCTAGCTTCATTTCTAGCGGCGATATCCAAGAAAAAAGAGAGGCATGTTTTTAATATGATTTTTTTAGTGAACTGACAACTCTGGCCAGTACTGTACGTGCATTGTTTCTCGCAATTCCTTTTCTTTAAGATCATTTGCACCTCCAGCATTCCAAACATCTAGTCTCCATTCATCACCTATAACTTTTCCAAGGGCATGCCTTTCACCAACCGAAGTTCCAATGCGATCCGAGTCTTCGCTATTGTTCTGTTTTAACCATTCAAAATTAGATAAAGAGTCTTCAATCAGACTTTTCTCAAAATTATCTATTATCCTTTTTTGAGATGAAAAAAAATTAAATCTGGATGTCTGTGGCCAGATTATTTAGACTTTTCTAACAAATTTCATTATTAATTTTATTTATTCTATTACTATTTCCTGTGATCTTGACTTTAAAGTTTTAATTTTAAACTGCATACAAATCTTTCCATAATGGCCTATGCCAAGAGGCTGGTTAATAATTTTTTGATCTGAATTTACATTATGCGCCATTAAGAAACCGTCCGCGAAGAAAGGGACCTAATGCGGAAAAAATCGATTTTTATTTTCATACGTCAATCCATAGTTTCTGAGTTACTATTTGATTTCCAATAATAAGAAATTATTTAAGTTGATTACTTTTTTTGTTATTAAGCTACAAACATAGCCATGATAAGCGTACGCGGAGACCGAACGAGAGGCCTAGGAAACCCAGCCCCACCACTTACCACACAGCATTGGGCGACGTGTCCGTGAGCTACACTGCCTCGTGCCAAAAAGTGGATTGGTAAGTGGAGGGGGTGCTTTTCGTAGACGCATCCCTACTACTCAAATGCTGGCTTGCGGACTCTGCTAAGATCGCCCGTCTTATAAAATTCAGCATTGATGCATTAGGTCCCTTTCTTCGCGGACGGTCACATATTATCAATTGCAGAAGTCTAATAAAGAGAAATACAGAGATGTTTTTTATTACATTTTTTTCCTTTATTTATTATTATACCATTAAGCAGTTTCCCTTTCGGGGTAGGCGTGAATTGCTCGGTTGGAAAGTAGTAGTGTGTGGATGGGTATATAGGTATAGGGTAAATAGGTATATAGGTGTAAGGTATAGATATTTTAGATTGATCTAGAATTCTCGTGTTATTCATTTAAATAACACGTTCATTCCGCAACACTGCTCCGACCCAGGTTGCTGATCAATCTCACTAGCGATCACCCCAAGTGGAGAGAATCACAAAATTGTTATGTGTGGCTCCCCACTTGGGCCCATTAGTATCCAAGGTCTTTGTTTCAGGCCTCATTAACTTTACTCACATTCTTTTTATAAACTATTTTTATCAAACTTTCTTTCCTGGCATACTACTTTAGCTTCCCGCACGTCCATGCATTTTTTCATGCAAGCTCTCATGTTTTTATGGCTTCTTATGTCTCTTCGGATTAATGTCTCATTCACAGACTCTATCCATTCTTTCGGCGGTCTATCTCGGGGCATTCTGCCATTTACTTTACCTTCATACACCTGTTTTGTCAGTCGTTCATCTTTCATTCTTTCAAGATGTCCGAACCACATTAAGTGATTTATTTCCCATATATCAACTAGTGTCTCCCCTGTACCACATTCTTTGAGAATTATCTCGTTTCGGACTTTGACCGTCAGTTTTTTTCCGCATATTGTGTGCAGAGCTTTCATGCCAATCGCGTTATTTTTACTCTTGTCCTTTTCTTGACATGGCCATGTCTCGCTACCGTATAGTACAGCCGCTACAATTAAATATTTATATACGGTCATTTTAGTTTCTTTTGATTTGTTCTTATTTCTGAGAATCGACCCTGCTCTACCAATAACCTTGTTACCCTCATTAATGCGCCTATCTAACTCCCCATCTATTTTTCCGTCGCTTGTGAATAGGCTACCCAGATATACGTATTTGTCAACTTGCTCTAATCTCTCATCATTCATGACAATGTTGCACATTGTTTTCTCACTTTTTCCTTCAAACACCATTACCTTTGTTTTATTTACGTTAATTTTGAGGCCCATGTTCTTCATACTTGTATTAAGTTTGTTCGACATTCTTTGCAAGTCTTCGATTGACTCTGCCATAACAATCTTGTCATCTGCGAAAGCCAGACCACGCACCTTCACCGTTTCGAAATCTACACCTTCTTCGTCGAAGAGGGCCATTCTTAGACACTTGTCCATGAATATGATAAATAGCTATGAGGACATAACGCATCCTTGTCTTAACACCCTGCATAATATCGAACCAGTTACTCAGTTTCCCATTAACCCTTACACTCGCTTTACTGCCTGCATATATTGTTTGTATTTCTTGTAGGAGCCATCCATGTACTCCGTACTCTTTAAGGACTTCCCAAAGTTTATTTCTATGTACCTTGTCAAATGCTTTTTCTAGGTTAACAAATGCACAGAAAACTTTCTTTCCTACTCTTAAGTTTTTTTCTGTGATCTGTCTTAAACCAAATATCTGATCTGTGCATGATCTTCCTGGCATAAATCCACTTTGGACTTCTCATATCTTTTCTTCTGTAATTTCCATTACCTTACGAATAATTATTTTTGAGTATATTTTACTTACGGTACTTAGTAAGCTGATACCTCTGTAATTCTTGCAGTTGTTTTTATCTCCCGTTCTTTTGTATAATGGTACAATCTGTGAGGTATGTACTCGTCACCGTATTTAAGCATTTCAGCGATAATACTGTCTAAACTAGCATGTTCTATGTCGCAGTTCTGTTGCTCTGTATCTTCACATCCTATTAATTCTTTGAAAGAGTCTTTTAAAGCGTCTACTATCCCGTCTGTATCATATAGCATTTCACCTTTGCAGTTTCACATACTCACAAACTCTGTATTTTTACTTTCCTTCATCTCTTTAAATATTAGTTTCATGGTTCCTTGAAAGTCGTTTTCTAATTTCTTCTCTTCTTCTTTTCTGATTTCATCTTTACTTTCCTTACTAGCAATAAATGCACGCGATCACGTCTTCAGGTGTTTATTTCCACATATTAAAATTTCCTGTAATTTTAGGCCCAGAACGAACTCTTTAACTTGAAAAACGAGTAACTGGGGCATTTTTAAAATTAAAACTTCGAAAAATCATTTTTCGAGAAAAACTCATCGGACCTTGACGAGTGCCATAATATATAATTAAAAAATAAGGTGAAACAACCATCGCAGGGTGTCACTGGGAGCAACTGCCATCTAAAAGCTGACACCGGCTCCCAGTAGGACTGCGGTAAATCACATTCATGGCCACGACTCACAACCGTGAGATGGGTGGTCACAGGACACGATGAAATCCAAACGACAGGCCGGCGAAACCCTCGTGTGTTTTGAGGACACGAAGCGACCCAAGGATGAGAGCTTTCTGCATTCATTTCGCAAGTGCCTTGGCATATTTTTGGCACGCGCGTATGGCTTTAAGGTTACGAACCAGTGATCGTTTCGCACCTTCAAGAGCACCTATCACAAAGACAATTACTTGTACCGAATATTTTGGGTACAGCTTTTGCAACTCCCTTTTAACGTCTTGATACCTCTCCTACTTTTCTTTTTCCTTGGCAGTGATGTTGTCTTCAGGCGGTGCCGAGAATTCGATCACCAATATAGTTCGTTTCTCGAACTCTTGGAGAATAATGTCAGGCCTCGCGTGTGATAGTAATACAGGACTCTTAGGGCCGCATTATGTCTGCAGATGTGCGTCGTTCCTGCGTGGGTGGAACACCCCGATAGTATGTGTTCCAGGTACTCCGCGTGTGCATGACACGCTCTGCACCTATCGCTGGGAACTTCTTGACATAGAATGCGGTCACGGTATGCTAAGGTGGAAATGACACCGTCCTGACATGCGAAAATGAAACCCTCTGTACCTGAATTAAGGCCTGATGATCTGAGAAAAGCAAAAGTTTGCTCCTTCGACAAGGACTGTTTTTCTACATTTCTGTGAAAATTTCCGTGCATTTTTTTGTCGAGCAGCTCTTGATGGAATTTTTGAACATCTGCTTTCTTCATTTCGGCTTTCAGAAGTGAAGCATCTAGATGGAGTAATGCACTTTCCTCACGTCTGATATTGAAATGCAGGCCAAGGGTCTCGGCCGCTTGCTCCGCGGTGTTGTAAAGGAACGCTCCTTCACCAATCATCTCGTGGCTCCTGACCAATTTTATGAGACGATCTCTGCCATTGGCTACGATATTAGCTGTACTTAGAACGATAAGGTTATGAAGACACTGGAGATTCAGAAGTCCGCGTCCGCCTTGACGGCGTGATATGTATAATCGCGGATCTGACGAATTGATATGCAAGCTTTTATGCATATGCATGATCTTACGTGTGTTAGTCGCAGATATCTTGTTCAACGCGGACAGATTGGAAGACCAAATCTGTCGAAGAAGATGCTTGTATCTGCTTCCGAGAGACTCCTTTACTGATGTCACGTCCTGAATGCGGCTTTCAGGCACGCCCAGGTATGTATAGGTCTCTCCAGTGTTAAGATGACTAATAACACTTATATCCACAAGCTCAGGGTCCTCGGGAACGCCAACAATCTTTCCGTTCTTCAGAAGAATTTTGGCACATTTATCCAATATAAACTCCATCCCAATCTCTCCTGTGTACTTCGCGACGATATTTATGGCAGTTTGAAGTTTGCCTTTACCAGAGGCATAGAGCTTCAGGTCATCCATATAAAATACATGAGTGACCTTATGCACGCGCTGATTAGTGTCGCCACAGAGGTATCCAGAAGAATTTCGTAGTGCGAGAGATAGAGGCAGAAGTGTGATGCAGAAAAGTAAAGCACTCATGGTATCGCCCTGAAAGACGCCCCTCTGGAAGGTGACGTTGTTTGTTGTCACACGATAATTTCCAGATGAGATAGTAAATCAAGTTTTCCAAAGAGGCATTAATCTCTCTATGCATCTCACTATGTGTGGGTGCACCTTCAAGCTTTCCAACAGACAGATGATAAGTCTATGAGAGGTTGAATCGAAAGCTTTCCGGTAGTCAATCCAGGCCATTGACAGGACGCGCTGATGAGCTGCAGCGTCTTTGCAGACACACCTGTCAATAAGCAGGTTCTCTCGACAGCCTGCTACACCTTTTTTAGAGCCACGTTTTTCGTACATCTCACGCCACACAGGCTTAATTCGCCGAACAATCCTGTTGTTTAGGACAGCTGTAAAGATCTTGTACAGTGTGTTCAAACAAGTTATTGGCCTGTAATTCTCTGGGTTGGACAAGTTGCCTTTTTTCAGTATGAGTATAGTGCGTCCTAACACCAGCCACTGCGAAATGGGCGTCTCTGACTTTAAAAATGAGTTGAATATGCGGGCCAAATGTTGGTGTGTAGAAGTAAACTTCTTCCACCAGAAGTTCTTGATACAATCTGGTCCAGCACCGTAAAAGTTCTTCGTTCCTCTAAGTGCTTTTTTCACCACTTCAGCAGTGATTGATGGACATTCCTCCTACGATTTTATAAGGGTGTCGCAAAATTCCTTGAAGCGGATGATATTGTCAGTATTTTCTTTCAACTCTAGTGTTTTCGGGATCTTGTGTACCTCTCTCCAAAAAGTCTCTACCTCGTCGGGCTTAGGTGGATTTTTGACAGTAACAGGGTTATCATTGAACAGGCGAGATGGGTCAGCGAGAAACTGTTGATTCTCCCTGATCCATCTCTCCCTCTTCAGTATTCTCCTCCTTGCGTCAGATAACAGCCGCATTTTGTCAACAATATGCTGCTTGATTGTCAGCAGCTTTGACTTGTTTAGTGCGTGATTCAAGATCCTTAGTTCTTGGGTGAACTTTCGAGCCCTTTCCGTGAACGGTCTACCAGATGTTATGTAGTCAATCACACATTGAACACGGAACGCATTCTGTCTTCCCATTCAATCTTCTTCTTCAGTTGATGTGAGCGTCTTTTGGTCTTTTGATCCATCGTAGGCTTGAGGCTTCGATTTGAATCAGCCAAAGCTCTCGCAGCACCATAAACTGAGCA
>CAKNWT010150443.1:5998-20855 GCA_932066315.1 Andricus coriarius
CGAACATTTTATCTTAAACTGAAACGATATCTTTATTTCAAAAAATTCTTTCGTGTTAATTAATTCGTTTATTCAAATAAATTATTTGTTATTGTATTAGTGTTACTGTTGTTAAGAAATTACTTATTTATACCAACGTATGACATTATAGATTTATTGCTTTCACGATTATTCATTATAATAAAAGAAATTATTTCGGGTTTCAATTATGTGCAAAACTACGAATCTTGCCGACGTCCCTGAAGAAGTGGACTGCAATGTTCACGAAACGTCGGTAAGATTTGTAGTTTTACACACGATTGAAACCTGAAACAATGTCTTTTATTATAAAGTATGAAATTGTTTTTATTTTAATTTCCTTTTCTATTAAATTAATTCTTCACCCCAATATAAATGTAGAATGTCTGTTATTTAATTTCAATTTCTAATTAAATTTTATATTACATAACAGTAGTTTTGTTTGTGAAATATAATGTCCCAATAATATTATTATTAAAAAATATTTAATCAGTTTTGAAGTATTTTTTGTAATAAAAGAAATATTGTTTGTTTCTCCATGCTTTTGTTCAAACTTATTTTTTGGCGAAATGGCTTAAGGGAAATGGCTTGATGGTATAATAATAATTATTATATTTTTTGCAAGCAGACTTTATATAATAATGATAGACGGAATTCAATAATAAAATTTGGTATAATTATAAGTTCAATTTTGTTTCTTGAGTTGAAAAATACTTTAAATTAATTTTATCCATGTTACGATTGAAACATTTCATATTTTTCGCAGCTAGAAAGAAATATTTTAACGATTTTTTTTACTCAAAATTACTCTAATATTTAAAAAGATATGAAATTTCAATTATGTGATGCATAAAACTGATTATCATTACGAATAATATCAATTAAATTAATTTATAACTAATTTTGCCTATGCTTGCCATGTAAAAACAGGCTGGAAAGACTCTCAGTGCCATCTGCGCTCCACGCTTCACTTGATCGTACTAGTGAACTAACGCTAACATACAGTCGTTGTAGGAGGCTAGTTCGAGAAGCCAATATCTTCATATAGCAGTACGTCACCAAACATTGGAAATTTTGACGTACTTTTATGTAATGAATGTACAGTAGAAATATATGCACTGGTTGGTGAAAAAGCTCGTACGAACGATGAAGAAAGTTAATCAAGTCCGTAAATGATAATCTATTGTGAAATCATGCAAATCTGGCGAAGGTGTAATGCACAGTGTGCCAGAAGATGCTAAAAACTTAAATAAATTCCAGATTTCGTGAGATTTGTATAGAACTTGGTATAAGAGTGTGTTTGGGGTCGCTGACGTAAAATTTTATGTGAAAAAATAAAAATGGTGGCTCGCTGATTGTGAATTTGAAATCAAAAGTTGAAAATCGAAAATTTTAGATCCAATGATCGCCATATTAGATCAGTCATTTTTAATTTTGATATAAAATTATAAGTCAGCGGCCCCAAAAACCTCCTTATACCAAGATTTATACCATTCTGATGGAATCTCGAATTTTTGAATCTTTTGGGAGTCTTCCAGCCCGCTCTGCATTACATCCCCGTATGAACCAGAAGATATATTTATACTTTATATCCATTTCCTGAATATACGCAAAGATATCCAATACTCGGTGACATCCTGCTGTATGAAGATGTTATTTAATCAAAGAAATCTTTCAGTGGCTTCTTATTGATGAATGGTGGGTAATAGTAACTTTTTGGCAGCCTCCTTAAAGCCTATCTCTAAATTTTTGTTTTTCGCTCCTCCCCATATCCTATTCTATAATGACTATAAGCATTTGTTCTTATTTCAGGGAATCTTCTATAAATTTGCATGCAGTATAACCAAGTATAATTCATATATTAAGTGTATGATTCAAAACGCTGACACGAGAGAAAAAAGAGGGAAGGATATTTGGAGGTTGCCTTCTTTTTCTTTCCTCTTTTTAGGGTATCCCTTGAACCCTTTCTATCTCATGGGATCCAACCTTCCCTCGGTTTAAAAAAAAAAGATAAAAAAATGCAGCAAAGGACCCCGCACCAAATGTACAGAAAATGGCTTTTTGTGAAAAATTCTAAATTAATTTTTTTTTTGTATTTTCGAACCTGCAAAGCAATAATCCGAAAGAAAAAAGTAAGAAAAATGGACAGTCTTTTAACAAAAAATTGTCAAAGTTTCAATTTTTACATGTATTTTAATAAAAAAATGCTTATTTTAGTGAAAAGTTTTTTTTTCTCCTAAACTCTTTGTTAGATTTTGCTAAAAGTTTTACATTTTGACTATCAGTCTTACCGAAACAAAAGGTTCATATCTAAAATTTAGGAAGATTAACGGCTTTTTGGGTATACAGCATGTTATGGGAGTGTTTTAATACTTCAAACATCCAAGTATGGAAATCATCATTTCCTCGTAACTAAAGTCACTGGAGATTTTTTATTTAAATGATAGGGTATGAAATCGTTTTCAAATAAGTAAAGGAAGCGTGCATAGCACGGATATTATATATGTGAATTTACTTCAAGGGTTGTTTTATCATCCCTTGAATATTTAATCCGGAATATCGACATTTCTTAATGACTAAAATTTTAAAAAAGTTTTCTGAATTATCTATGAGGATAGGAATCATATTAAAGGAAATAGGGAAGGTGTAGAACGACAAGGATGTCTTTAAATTTTTCTAGAGGGTTGTTTATTCATCCCTTACTTAGAGAAGCAGAGAAATTAACTTTTCGTAAGGAATAAATCACCAAAGATCAGTCCTAGAATATCACTTTAAAAAAAAGGAAGTGTCCTTTAGGAGGACTGGCATTACAATTTATTTTCAGGGTAGTTTAATCATCCCTTAATTATTGAAACAAAGAAATCGATATTTTATACGGGATAACGCACCACAGATTTTTTTATTAACATACTATTGATCAACAAAATCACTTTAAAACCTACATAGGAAGTGTCTTTTAACAGGATTTGCATTAGTATTTATTGTCAGGATCATCCCTTATTTATTGAACAAGGAAATCGATATTTTATACGGGATGAAGCAACACAGTTTTTTTTAATTTACATTGATCAATAAAATCACATTAAAACATATCCTTCCTTTTTTTTGTTTTAAAGTGATATTCTAGGCCTGATGTTTGGTGATTTATTCCTTGAGAAAAGTTAATTTCTCTGCTTCTCTAAGTAAGGGATGATTAAACAACCCTCTAGAAAAATTCAAAGACATCCTTGTCGTTCTACACCTTCCCTATTTCCTTTAATATTATTCCTGTCCTCATAGATTAATCAGAAAACTTTTTGTAATTTTAGTCATTAAGAAATGTCGATATGCCGGATTAAATATTCAAGGGATGATAAAACAACCCTTGAAGTAAATGCACATATATAATATCCATGCTATGCACGCTTCGTTTACTTATTTGAAAGTGATTTCATACCCTAGCATATAAATAAAAAATCTCCAGTGACTTTAGTTACTAGGAAATGATGATTTCCATACTTGGATGTTTGAAGTATGAAAACACCCCCATAACATGCTGTATACCCAAAAAAGCGTTAATCTTTCTAGATTTTAGATATGAACCTTTTGTTTCGGTAAGACTGATAGTCAAAATGTGAAACTTTTAGCAAAATCTAACAATGAGTTTAGGAGAAAAAAAAACTTTTCACTAAAATAAGCATTTTTCTATTAAAATACATGTAAAAATTGAAACTTTGACCATGTTTTGTTAAAAAACTGTCCACTTTTCTTACTTTTTTCTTTCGGAGTATTGCTTTACAGGTTCGTGAATACAAAAAAAAATTTAATTTAGAATTTTTCACAAAAAGCCATTTTCTGTACATTTGGTGCGGGGTCCTTTATGCAATAAATAAGTGAACGATGGCATTCCAAAGGGACAAATTCAACATATTTTCGAACACGGAATTATTGGCTAGAAAAATCAGATAAATTCTAATACACATAGTCGCAAAAGGTTTTTTTTTTCTAATGTCATTGTTCAATTTGTTTTGCATACAAAACAAAAGAAGCTTTTGCTTCTTTTAATTTAAAATCAGGCTTTGATTCAGCGTCTAAAGCTGAGGAAACATGCGTTTCGATCAACAATTTCCCCTACATTTAACTCTTTTACGCCTCGATTGCAGTGTCTCGGGAGCAAGTTTTAATGTTTTTAAATAAAAATTTGATTTTTAATCATCGTCCAAAGTTGAAAAAACGTGTATCTCAACGAAAGAACATTCCGCTTCCAATTTCTCGGAACTTAATGAAATTGTACCATGTAATGTGTCAATTTATCAACTAAATATCTGAAAATCAAATTTTCTTTCTGAAATTAGATTTGTAATTACCGTCCAAAGTTTACTTCAAGCGAAAAAAAATCTCCCTCCATATTCTCGGAACCTAATGATATTTCCCAATCCGACTTCTCACGCTTCAATTGAGCACTATCTAAATATTCTGTTTGAAAAATAGGTTGCAACCGACTTATTATTGGACGAAATGAAATGGAACACCCATTTAATTCACAAGTGATTTCTGCAAATCACAAAAAAGATTTCTACTTACTGTGCGTAAGCTCTTTCTGATTTCATCGGAATAGTGTTCATCATATTCTACGTCTTCATATTTCGTCGTTTCCAATGTTTCTTCGAACTGTAATAATTAAAATATATTATTGATTATAAATAATAGTGGCTAAATATATTAAGTATATTAAGATTATTTAATATAATCATATTATTATTATCATTAATTATATTAGTATCAATAACAGTATCAATACATTTCATAACACCGGATAAACTGGTTTAAACTGCATGATTAAAAATATGAAATATATTGAATACATGACTACATGAGCAATCCTGTTAACTAATGTCATATTGTCACCCTTCTTAGATTTTCCTTGATTGCATATTGACCTCTCATATATCTTGTTTTTTTTTTGTTTTTTTTTTTAATTTTTTTGTCTAATTAATTAATACTATTTAAGACAGAAGCATGATCACTTACATGAGATCGATTATAGCTATTCCGAAGACGCACAGGACGATTATTCATTTGAAGATCTTGTTCCGCTCGTCCTAATCCACTTAAGGGAAGAAATTTAGCTTCAATATTATCCGCTTTAGATAATTTTGTTAGTTTTTCTATATCCTTCCTTAAGCTCATTTCACAGCACCTGCAACATAAAATCAACAGCATGTGAGTTACAGTGTGGCTTTATAAAAAGAGAAATGGAAAAACATGTATTTAATACAACTATGTTTCAAGTAAAATATGGAAATACTTATTTTCGTAGCAGATACAACCACTGTATTAATTGAAATATAAAATTGGTTCTATTGAAGAATAAAATGGTTCTACCAACTGGAGAGAAGTGGTATTGGAAACTACTTAATGTAAAATTTAACCCTTGTGTTGCCACCCTAAAAAACTCACAGCATCTGCCACCCAGGTACCTGGGTACCCCGCCCATTAAATTGTTGTTAAAAGTCAATTTCAACTTGAAATAAATATTTGTATTCAACCAATATTTAATTGTTTATATTCTAGAAAGGTATTTCTACCTGAATATCACAATTTAATTATTCATTAATTATTCGAAAGCGACGAAAAACCAGAAAGTCATGCGTCGACTTCAATAAGCCCGTTTGTGATCAATACATGGCAAAAATAACTGAATTTTTGCATTGTTATAAGTAAATCAATTTGATTTATGTAAAAATAGGAATTAACTTTATTCTTAACCTAATAGTTCAATTTTCAACTAAAAGGGTTAACATTATTAACATTAATATTATTAATATTTTATCACAAAAGACAAAGCTTCAACAGAATACAGAATTTTTCAAACAAATAGTTGAATTTTCAACCGAAAAAGATTGATGTTCAAACAAACATGATATAATTAAATTTTCAGTTAAAAATGTAATTTTCAATACAAAAAAACTAAATATTCTTGTGCACAAAACGAAAACTCCACGATTTTTGTTTAACGATTACATCGCAAAGTGTAATTGTTATTACTATTATTTGTGAGAAGTTGTAGGCTCCGGAAGCTACGATCATGGTTCCTTAAAGCAACCAATCCCGACGCTGTTCCTTGGAGTCAGGTCTCTAGCCGCGGATGACCTTACGCGGCAGACGGGACAGTTGGAGATGAAGGTTTCACCTCTGGATACTTTTTTAGAGCTACCAAGCTTTGTAGAATGTTATGAGGAACAGTGTTGACGGATTATTACTATTATTATTATTATTATTATTATTATTATTATAGACAGTACATTGCATCAATAAACAATTAAAAATGTATATATTTTTTATTATTTATAAAATAATTCATATTGACTTAAATATTATAAAAAAATTTGTTTTTATGATATACTGTACGAAAATAATGCTTTTTCTGTCGGGGTACCCGTACCCGGGTGGCTCAGCCGTGCTATTTTTTCAATTGCAAAATATTTCAAGCTAAAAATTTCTAAAAATATGTGCAATGCAAATTTCGCTAGAGAATCGGTTCATTCATGTAGATTCGAGAAGCATTCAACCTATCTTTATTAGAAAAAAAGTTATATATTAAAACGTATGTCGATGGGTACCCGGGTGCCCGGGTGGCAACACAAGGGTTAAACATGTTCTAAATTGAATATCTCAAAAAACCGGAGGAAGGCAACCGTTACAGCAAGGAGGGTGGAGGGGTTCGGAGTGCCTTTGGTTGATCACAACGCTGCTTATCGGGCTCGGCAACGGATCTGGTGGAGAGTAGTAGATATTCAGTGTCGAATGCTACTAAAAATGGACAATATGACCGATCAAAACATTCAAGAATCGTATATAAATCTTCAAAATTAAATTATTCTAAAGGACTTTCAAAATTAAATAATCTCAAATTGGATATTAAATAAACTAATTTAAAATATGAAGCATTACAAATTAAATGATTCCAAACTGCGTTCAAAACTGCACAATATTAAAATTAAAATTATGTAGTGTAAACTTTTTTTCACTAAAATTCATTACACTTGGAACATTTTAATCGAGATCGTTAGTAATTATTCATTTTTAAATTATGCCTTATTTGCAGTGTTTAAAAAAACAATTCAGCACTCTGAAATATTAACCTAAATTCAATAAATTGTTCAACTCAACCCTTAAATGCCACACGGGGTCAATTGAACGCCAAGGCTACTACAATCGCAAATATTTTCCTAATACTTGCTTCAAATCAATTTTGTGGTGCCATTTATCGTTAGCCCGAATCCCTAAGTATGCGTAGCGATGCTGACGATAGACCAGTTGCTCAAAGTTGTCGAGGAGGTTGGCGCGTTGAAGGCGTGGGGTCGTTTGAACCCCATTGTGTTATTTACGTTCTTTACAGTATGAACCCGAGAGACTTTTTTAATCAACGTTTTTTTCGACAGTTCGTTGTTTCTGACAGTAAGTATCACTGTGATTAAAAAAAGATTCATGACGAAAAATTAACCTTTTTTCATCACAAATAGCACGATGGGCGTATAATTTACGACCTCGGACCATCCGAGAGATACCTTTTGAGGATATGATAACTATGATGCAGCTTTCGTTGATTGTGCAGGCGAGGATTAGGCTACAATCTCATAGACTTCTTTTTTTTAAACTTAAGATCGAAAAGAAATCTATTTAACCATGAACTATTTTATGCGAAATGAGCATGAAAAAGATTCATAATTAAAAAAACAGAATTCCAAACTACCTGTTCAGTTTTCGGCTCCTTAGAGACAAAAATAACAAAATGAAAAAAGAGGGGGAAAAAGAGAAAAAGTCAACCAGAACCAATCTCTCACTTTTTCCTTTCTCTGTCCTTTTTATACTACCAGGGAACCAACATGTTTCGGGGCCAATTTAGACCTCATCAGGGATTATTTATACGAAAACTACAAGGTCTGATTAAAAAGTTCTTATGCTACTTAAATAATCAAAACATAATACCTGCAATTAAAAGGAGACATATGCATATATGAATACACAGATGCATACATAAACACATATATTTATATACTTTCCCCTTTAAAGGTTACGTTATCTAATTTTGCATTAATTAGTGAAAAAATGACAAAGATATAAAAATTATTTTTTATATACATTAAAAAAAAAAATTTATTTATTTTATGCGCTCTATATACATTTAAATGGCACTTTTTTGAAATCACATTTTTCACCGCTTGCTAAAAAAATCTCCGAAACTACAGAATCGATTGGTCTGACATTTTTACCACATATTCTATACATATACATCAACCGGTGGTAGCAGATTTATATGAAAATTTTTATTTTCACTAATATTTTTTTGTAAAAAATAAGCCCAAAAAATGAGATTGTTTATTTTTTTGTTTCGAACTGCCGCCATTTTTTGTGTGCATGTAAATGAAAAAATCTGCTACCACCGGTTGATGTATATGTATAGAATATGTGGTAAAAATTTCAGGCCAATCGATTCGGTAGTTTCGGAGATTTTTTTTACAAGCGGTAAAAAACGTGGTTTCGAAAAAGTGCCATTTAAATGTATATAGAGCGCATAAAATAAACTAAAAATTTTTTTAAATGTATTTTAAGAGTATATTTATGAAGCATAACAAACCCTACATCAATATCTTTCTTAATGTTTAAAAAAAAATGTACAAATATAGCATTTTTTCGCGCGTTCGAAAGTAGAATCCTGCCTTAAAAAAATGTTAATCATTAAAATCCTGTGTATGGATATGTATATATATATTATAATCCAATCTGTTTCACATAGTACATCAAGACACTAATTAAAAAATACTGTTGAAAATCACAAACACAGTCTCGAAAAATTGAGGAAATTTGATTTTGATATATATTGAAAATAAAAAACTTTTGTTGGAATGAAAAAAACCACTATCAATTGGAAAATGCAATAATCTGAATGGATTGGTTCAGAATCAACCATAAATCATAGACTTCGATTTTTTGTACATCAAACATTGTTTGCATATTACACTGCAGTCCCGCTTTATCAGTTCCCGATATATCAGACAAGATAGTGCAAGGGGGCCAGAGAGAGGCGCTTGAAAGGTCAGCGGTCTTGCGATGTTTACGGCTCGGCACTATAAGAAGCCACGAGCAAGAAGGAGAAGAAGAACGGTTTAGAGAGTCCCGATTTATCATCGAGGCCATTGATGGTACCCCCGACACGGATGATAAAGCGGGACTGCAGTGTATTCTCTGAATTTTTCACTCACAATATTTTTTTAATGCTTTTTGTAGTGGATAAAATGAGTGTACTTGAACCAGTATTTGTGTTTCTCTTTACCCTGAATTTTTCTACTTGATTCTTTCAAATAAATACCTTTTTTGAAATTAAGCTATTGATACCAATGTTACGTCAAACAATACTATATAATTATTATTCGCTGAAATTTGTATGAAAAAATATTTGAAAATAAAAAAGATATAGCATTTTTAATACGGAGTGTCTGTTTTTCACCTTTTTGACTTGCTGCATTTTTTCCAATATATGAACACATGCATTTTACAATGTGAGCAAAAGCATATTGTTTTTAAGGCCTTCAGGAACATCCATAATCATTTTCAGGGCAGTATATTTAAAACTCGAGAAGAAGTATAAGGTAGGGACATTTTTTAAAGCGTAAGCGTGATCGTCCTGCACGAAATCACCTTGATTTTGGATTGAATTTAATTCTTCCTCCATCTTAACACTTTTTATTTTGAAAATAAGCGCAAGGTCACAGAAATAAAAAGATCCAAAAAGTTCTAAACTAATATTCTTCAAAAGAAACTTTTTGCATAAAATTTTCTATATTGTCTAACAAAATTTGTCCTTTGATACATTAATATGCTTTTAAATTTTATATACATATATTTTTTATGATCACAGATTTTGAAAAAATGTTCATCCCTGCTCATTACAATAATGTGTGCCTCGAGACCATTATAAAAATGATGTTTTCTTAATTTCAGAAAATTTCTACCACATTCTTCTTAAGAAACTTGGGACAGCACTGATTTCTATCTACAAAATTTGGCAGAATTGAGATCAAAATAAAAAGGAGACTTACCATTCTGCATACAACATTCGTCATACTGGTTAATCCGACTAATGTACTTTTCACTATTATTTTTATCGAAATGACTTTTTTTCACTCCCGCAAAACACTTTTTTTATCGAAATTACTTTTATTCACTCCCGCACTGATAAAACTATTTTTCTTTCTTCAGGTCGATGTCCTCCGCTTGTAGATTGCCAGTTCCCTGGTCTCGATGATGCTCTGCCTCTGCCCTCTGTGGTCCTGGGGTTCAAAGTTGGATTGCACTTCACGTATAACCGCACCGAGCGTTCGGTTCACAGGCTTGTAAACTTTTAATTTTGTTTTTAATTCCTTCTAAGAATTTTTCTCCATCACTCTCCAAATTGCGTTGGTTGTTAATGTCCTTTAAAACCCATTTATTTTTTATCTGCAGGTTAAGAATCTCGATAAAGAATAATCACTTTTTCAGGGTTGTTTCTCCAAGGTGAAGAAGCTGCTGGTCTGTAATTAGAGGTTTCTGGTTCACTTGGCCAAGCGAAAATCTCATAGATCCTGGGTGGATTTGCAGCCTCACTCCTTTCCATGGCACATTTCGAATTATTTTTCGCAATTATAAATTCCGATAAAAGTTCTTCATTATAAATTGAGTTTAATGTAATATTAAATTATATATTAGCAAGTTTTCCTTTTATTTGCACCCGTCCGAAACTTAATTCACTCAATTCAAATGTCACTTGAAGAGAATCTATAGAACTTGGAATACGTTCAGTTTTTAATGTTCACTCGATATTTCACTTTTAAATCACTCACTCATTTTTTAAATTCACTCCCGATTTATCCGGCCGATTATTTACTTAAAAATCCCACCGCTGTCACCAGAAAATTGTCACGACCTGACTTGAGCGCAATCTGAGAATTTAATTTAAACTAAATTCCATGGTCGGTCATTTTGTGCGGTTTCGATTAAATCTTCCAATCGCCGTCTTATGAAAATAAGAAATCGGGTGAATTTAAGAGAATAAAATTAACTCAGCCAGGTAATATTGATTGAAATCGGTTTACAAGAGAAACTTGAAAATTTACTAATTCCTTGACCGAATTTAAGCTTTACATTAGGGAGATGAACTTCCCAAAAGAAGGATGCAAATTGATCTGACGATCATGTGTGAAAAAGCTGTTCTCTGGACCTCTCTGAGGATTTTCCCACTCTAGAACCCGGGACTCTTGGGCGTTTACTTATGAATACATTGGCGGAAATCATACCCCATAATTAGTTTTGACTCTTTGATTGGTTCGTTGTTTCCCCAATATTGGTTGCGTAGGCGGATCCACTTACAGTCCCTTCTTGGTGCTTTTCTGAAGCCAACGCACCCCATCAAGGAGGGTGCAGTCCTGTCACCCTGTCACATAAATTATATCGTTCTTGAACTTGAGGTCTAGTTAGCCTTTTCACACATGCTCCGTCGCTAAGTCTTTTAGGTATTTTATTGTTATTAGCGTCTCCAATTTCTAATTCAGACGAGATATTCTAGAATATGGTTTTGTTTAGTTTGGCTATTAAAATGTCAAAAGTTTGTTTTCAATTTACTCTGGGAATTAAATAACGAATGCTTTCGAATTTCTATGTGATATTTTAGAGAAGGGAGAAATATTTTCCTATAAAATATCTAGTCGTAAAAATGGTTCTCAGACTTAGAATAGAAATTGGAACTTTATACTAAAGTGATTTTTTGTCTCGAGCGTAGTTATCTAAAATATAAATCGCTATTATTTACTTTTACTCTCAAGCTATCCTTCGATTTCTGCATAATTTCTAGCCCTTGTAATAAAAGTGATATTTATAACTAAAATAATGACATAAAACGTGAGACATTTCCTTTAAGTTTCTTGATGACTTGTAGAGCTGTAAAATAAATCTTAAAGATAATTATTTATGAGGCGAGATTAGGTTTTGAGTTCAAGTGCATTTTAACAACGTTTCAAAATTATAAAATAACCCAGACCTAGGCTCGCTGTCTCATGAAATAGAAATTCTTATCATTAATATGATTAAAAAGTCTCCTTATTGGATCTACAATTCTGCCACATTAATCTAGTTGATTAAAGTTCGATATTCATTTAGATTCGAATTTGCCACATGACCATAAAAGAATGATTAACATATAGAAATGTGAAAGGATGGTTTGCGGATACGCTTTTAGTATGTTCGTTCTCCGCACGAGCGGATCATGGTACAGTGTTTTCTTTCTTTCTTTCTTTGTGGCGTTTTGGTTCAGATAGCCATGTTCCAATTAAATCCCATCAATATAGAATATTCCAATATATGCACTTGGTAGACCAGTAAGTATCAGTTAATCTTCTGAATAAGTTTCTCTTTGATGTTCGACCTTCGTACTTCAAGTCCAGCCGACATAGATCCACTACTGTTCAGGTTGTGTCGATACAATCAAAAGATATCCCAGTGACGGTCCGCCTCCTCCGGTTCACAAAAGAGATGGAGGGGAGGGGAGGGACTGCCCATGCAAAACATTACCCGGTCTAAGTTATAGTATGAGATTCGCGTTCCCCCCAAAGAAACGGCACAACTCGCCCACCGATTCTACAGTGGGATTAAAAATTAGATCTTTAAAATTAAAGAGCTCCGGAGGCAGGCCCGGAGAAACTCGGTGAATATACCTGAGTAACCCGGGCCGGCCTTATGAGAGCAACCGACACTGATGTAGGAGATGTGTAAGGTCCTTCAGCTCGGCACCACATTCGCATCCCTCAGGAATATTCCAGCCCATTCTTTGGAAATGATCTCCCGTGCAAATATGTGAGGTCCTAAGTCTCGTGACTAAATTGATGTAACGTCTGGTCAGCAATAGCTCTCGCTACCTCGTCAGCTGTCTCGTTACCCATTATGCCTGCGTGGGACGGAACCCAGGCAAAGCGAATAGAGATCCCCAGCCGACCAGCAAAAGCAGCCCCATTACCCACCAATCTTGCTAGGGTGTGCCCAAGGGGATTTCCAAATCTATCCCTAATGGCTTTCAGTGCTGCCTGGGAGTCAGTGAAGATGACTACATCCTTCCACTCCTCACCCAGAACTCGGATGAGAGCATGAAAAAGACCGTGAAGTTCAGAAGTCAAGGGGGTCGAATAGTCCCTCAGTCTTACCCCGTATTTCAAGTTCCTAACCGGAATGAAAAAACCGCAGCCCGCAGCTCCCGAAGCAGGGTTCACTGAGCCATCCGTATATACTCGAATCGCCTCCGGGTATCTAGAACCTGCAAACTCCTCGAACAGAGTCGCTGGATACATCTCATCCCTGAGTGCAATGCAGGACTCAAGGTCAATATCTAAGTGCGTAACCAAGTCGATCCAATCTTCGTCAAAGCAAGCAGGCTTAACCGTGATGTTCAAGGCTCGAATGAACGAGGACATATTATTAAAAGCAATAATCAGTCCGCATCGCTGAGGCTGGACCCTGAACCGTTTAACCCGAGATTTTGTCGCCAAGTTGGTCAGCCTGTCAATCAGCGGGCTCCCGCTCCACCGGAAGTTCCTCAGAATGAATCTGTTCGCCAGAAGTGATCTTCTAAACGACAGAGGAGCCTCTCCAGCCTCCGACAGAAGTACAGGGATAGGAGTCGAGCTCATGCGCCCGAGTGCCACCCTCAACGAGGCATACTGAACCCGATCCATCATCTTCAAGGCTGTCTGGCTCGCCCCCAGGAAGAGGGGAGCACCCCATTCCAGACAGGCCCTAATTAAGCCTTTGTGCACTGTAAGCAGAAGGGTGGGAGAGGCTCCCCAGGTGACCCTGGAGATAACCCGCATGATGTTCACAGCTCTTGAACCCTTAGCTGTTATATATTTGATGTGGACCGTCCAATTCATGCGTCTGTCGAGCCACACACCAAGGTACTTAAGAGAGGTCTGATTTTCAATCTCCGCCCCCTCAAAATTCAAGGCCACACCCTCGAACCTATCTCTGGTCCTTGAGAAAACGCACAGCTGGCATTTTGGGATGGAGATTGAAAGACCCACTCTCCTCAACCATGGAGATAGAGACTCGACTGCGCGTAGCAGCAGAGACTGAGCATCTTGGATCATGTCGTAGGTCACATAAAGGAGAACGTCATCTGCATACATTGAGATCTTAACCCCAACCGGGAGACACTCCCTGATCCGTCTTAACACTAGACTGAACAGAAGTGGGGAAAGTACCCCTCCCTGAGGGACACCCACCCCCGAGACTTTGGGGTAAGCACCATCAGAAGTGAATATCAGATTCCTTTTTGAGACAAGAAACGAAACCAAATTAAGGATCCTTCCCGGGACCTCAAGATCCCTGAGCTCTCTGATAAGTTCTCCTGGGAGTACCGCATTAAATGCCCCCTTCAAATCCAGGGCCAAGGCCGCCGTTGATTTCCCCCGGCCAAAACCAGCCGTAATGTCGGTCACAACCGCAGCCACACAATCCATGGAGGATCTACCCCTCCTAAAGCCATATTGGAAGTCTGGCAGCCAATCCTTGCTCTTCGTCAAGTGCTCGAGGCACCTCTGCGTCAGCTTCTCGAATAGTTTGCAGAGAGTCGATGTAAGTGAGATTGGCCGAAACCCTTTCCCACCGGCATTAGGGATAAAATGAACCCTGGTATCCCGCCACGCCTCCGGAAAGGATGACTCTCTGAACATGGCATTGAATAATTCCTGCAGAAATCCCTGCGAGCCATCAGAAAGCCCGCTGATAATTTCATAAGTAATACCATCAATGCCCGGCGCTGATTTAGCTTTGCAAG
>CAKNWT010150503.1:2925-14993 GCA_932066315.1 Andricus coriarius
AAGTGGAAAGAGGGCACTGCGAAAAGGGAGGAGTACATATAAATGAGCAAGGGGTTTAGATTCATGTGTAAGTAGAAAGAACAGGTAAAGGAAAAAGATCTGGAAGAGGAGTTAAGGAGTGTTAACGCAGAGAGAGAGAGAGAGAGATGTGGAGGATAATGTATAGGTTTAGGAAGCTTAGAGTAGAGATAAGCGAGAAGGTAGGAAGTGAGGAATGGAGGGAGTCTTTTAAAGAATCATTTCAGGGCTCAGACTCAAGAAAGAGAGATGACGGGAGTAAAGGAACGAGGGAGTCAGAGATGGAGAAGTTCAACGTGGATGTATGACAGGAAGATCATATACGGAGAAAATATTTAGCTTAAGGCATATCACAGAAAAAAGTTTGAGAGTAAGGAAAAGAGTTTTCTGTACATTTGTTGACCTAGACAAAGCATTTTACAATGTGGATAGAAGTGTACTTTGGGAAGTCCTGAAAGAGTATGGAGTCAATGGATGGCACCTACAAGCAATAAAAACCACAATGCTGGTAGGAAAGCGAGTGTAAGGATTAATGGGAATCTGAGTCATTAGTTCGATAATATGCAAGTTGTTAGACAAGGATGCATTATGTCCTCATGGCTATTTATTCTATACATGGACAACTGTCTAAGAGCCGCCCTCTTCGACGAAGAAGGTGTGGATCTCGGGACAGTGAGGGTACGTGGGTTAGCTTTTGCAGATAACAAGGTTGTTATGGCAGAGTCAATCGAAGACTTGCAGAGAATGTTAAGCAAACTGAGTACAAGTATGAAGAACATAGGCCTTAAAATTAACGTAAATAAAATAAAAATTATAGTGTTTGAAGGAAACTGTGAGAAAACGATGTGCAACATTGTCCTAAGTGATGAGAGAATTAAACAAGTTGATAAGTACGTATATTTTGGTAGCCTGTTAACTAATGACGGAAAGTTAGATGGGAAGTTAGATATGTGTATAAACGAGGGTAAGAAGGTTATCTGTAGAGCAGCGCCCATTATCAGAAGTAAAAATGTATCAAGTAAAGCTAAAAGGGCAATATATAATTCTATATTTATACCGACTGTACTGTACGGTAGCGAGATGCGGACATTTTAAGAAAAGGATAAGAGTAAAATTAACACGATTAACATGAGATTCCTGCACATGATATGCGGCAGAAACCTGATGGACAAAGTCAGTATTGCGATAATCCTCAAAGAATGTGGTGTAGAGGAGACACTATTTGACATATGTGAAAGAAATTCCTTGATATATTTTGGGCATGTTGAGAGAATAAAAGATGAACAACTAACGAAACAAGTTTATCAACGTAGAGTAAATGGCAGTGTGTCCATGGGCAGACCGCGGAAAGAATGATTAGAATGTGTAAATAAGACACTATTTCGAAGAGACGTAAGAAGCCATGGGAACACAAGAGCTTGCATGGAAAAATGCATGCATGTGAAGGTAGCTAGAGAGGTATTCTAGGACAGAAAATTATAGCGACAAATAGTTTATAAAAAAAGTTTCAGTGGCCTGAATGACGCCTGAAATAAAAGACCTTGGATACTAATGGGACCGACTGGGAAGCTTTACATAATGACATTGTGAGGCTCTTCACTTGGGGTGACCGCTAGAGAGATTGATCAGCAACCTAGGTCGGATCAGTGTTGCGGAACGAACGTGTTATTCAAATAAATAACGCGGGAAGTCTAGATCAATCTCAAAATCTATGCCCCCTTCCCCACATTACTCCCTTCCTCACCGAATGAGTCACGCTTACCCTGAAAGGGAAATGCCTTAATGGTATAAAAATATAATATTGTGATTGGAAGTTTTTGGAGTCTGATTTATTGTTTTAAATAAAAAATGCTAATAATTTTATTGCCCAAACATTAGGATCAATTGTATTTATTCTAAACTTCACAAAAATTTGTTTTTTATTAAAACAGCAACAGGCTATATGGTATTCCACATTAACTGAAGAAGAAGTGCTTGCTAATATTTATCATATTTTTAATTTTTACAAGAAATAAATCTTTTCTTGTCACGCATTTAGTCACATTTTAATAAAACGACCGAAAACTATTTGGAGAAATGGTATCATTTTCATTTAGAAAAAAAAGTTTTATATGTTAACAAGATAAAAAGTTACTGAATAAGGAAGAAGCAGTTTCCTTTAGGTATTTTTTTACTGACATTCCCTGTGCGTAAAGGGAAGAAAAACTCAATATACTTGAATGGAAAAAAATTAAAGTATAATTCACACATCCAAAAAAATATCTACGTGTGAGAGTGTATTGTTAGGATATTGTTAGGATTTTGGTATGTTAGCAAAGTATTTTGTTTTTCTTGATTCTATAATTATTAATGATATATTCACGTGTATCAATTTTTATGCAAAAAACACGAATTCAGCATTTTTGAAATTCATATTTAAGTCTTAAATTAGCCATTTTGAGAACAGTGAAGTTCTGAATTTAAACTCCATCTGTCTATCTATTTTAGCAATTTCATGAAACCACTAACGTGCTATCGAGCCCTTAGAGAGATAAAATTCAATGAATATAATTTTACGTAATCCTCACTTAACTCTAGGGTTTCATTGCTTAAAAAAAAATGTTGTTCAAATAAAGAGAGTATTTTTTTCAAGCAAGCATAGGGGTTTTGTAAAAAATAAATTTCGTTGGCAACATTAATCTGTATACAAATAAAATGTATCCAAGTTCATTCTATGTGTGATAATATTGTTAAATATAAGTATTTTTTTCTTGACTAAAATGAATGGAGAAAAAATTATGACGAATAAAAACATTTCATTTTGAACGAATTCCAGAAAGTACTGTCTTTAGCATTCATTATTCATAAAACTGCTATTTTGCATTATATGGGGCATTTTCCGGGAAAAATACAAGGGGGTGGGGGAATTCAAAGTTAAAAGTTATTGCATGTCAATTAGTCTGTAAACATTCCTTAAGAGAAAAGAATTTTGTATTGCCTTTAAAAAAATAATTTTCGTTTGAAACTTTTTTTTTGTCTCAAATTTGATCGAATTTTGTACTATCATCGGAAATACGTGTATACACAGTTCTAGATCGATTCGATATGTGGAAGTGTGTCAAAATTGAAATGGATGGCATGACTCTGATACATACATGCATATATACATGCATTATTGCATACATAAATACATGCATACATACATATATCCATATATACAAAGTACCCACATAGCAAGTCAAAGAAAACTTTGTAAAGTAGAAGTGCTAGTAGTAAAAACGTTGAGAACCGGTAATACCAAGCATAATATTTTAAAAGAAGAAGAATTATTTTTGAAATTTGCCGAAATCAGTTTAAAAATTTTTGTCGATACTTCCGCAAATACAATTTTCGATTTGTATTACTGTTCCACAGTTCTAAAGTTATGTATAATTGGAAAAATACACTTTTGTGATTGACACTGATGTGGAGTAAATAACCTCGCCTATTCCAAAAATTCACTCTAACGTAAAAAACAAGATTTTTAAATTATTTGTATAACAGTCGAATTTAATAATAATATTGACAATTCTTTAAATTACAGAATCAAGTTTTACAATTGAAAATATTCAATAAAAACAAAATAATACTAATTATCGCATTGTACAATTTTATTTTTATGAAATATTTTTAATTGCAAAACGTTATGCTAAAATTTAAGAAATTGTCCATTTTGTTATTAAATTTCACTACTATACTAATAATGTAAAAATCTTATTTTCTACATCAGGGTGACTTTTTGATGCCCAGCGTATTCGACCTTTTTTCATAATTTTTTAATTTCATACCTTTCAGTGCATAATATACATAAGTGCAGAATAAATATCAGTTCTTTCTTTAATCACTTGTATGTATTTAAATAATACTATTATAATTTATTATTATGTAAATGAATTTCAAACTCCCATTTGGATGAAAGAGAATTACTGGAAATACGATATGGTTGTATTTTCTTTTTTTCACACAATGAAAAAAAAGGTTTCTTTAAATGGGATATGGTTGCATTTCACTTTTTATCACATGAGGAAAAAGCTAATTGAAAAGGGTAAGGGTACGCCAGGCTACTGGAAAAGGGGTATTATGGCACACATGCCTACACTGTTTTCCATTACTAAAACTATGATATGGTCGTATTTTCACTTTTAACATGTAGAAAAGAAAGGTCACTGAAAATGGGATTTGGCCGCATTTCCACTTTTAACATAATGAAAAGAAAGGCTACTGGAAAACGGCTAAGGGTATGTTAGGATACTGGAGATAGGGTAAGGGTGTTATTTTACTCAAACTTATCTTTTTTCAATGTATAGCCTCTTCAACAAACACGCTACCCCTTGGCATCGAAAATACCTCTTTTTGCTTTTTAAATTAAGCAAGTAGTTTTTTTTAGTTTTAAGGTTGAAACTGGCCTTTTCGGGTATTTGTATGGCCTGTCACGTAGTCAGAGCATGAAATTTCATCGATTGACGAGGTTTCGAAAATATCACTTTTCGTAACTTCAGTACGGCACATTTCGGGAACAATATACAATTCATAAGTTTCACCTTAAAACTTATTTTATACTGATTTTTCATTGAGTCCAAAATGTTGTGTACAAATTAGTAACAAGTGATAAAATATATTCAAAACAGGTAAAAAAATCCATTCTTTTAGTATAACATTTTTGTAATTTTCGTGGTTGTAGGTGGCTGTGATTGACTGATGCGATTCCTAATATGTCTGCGTCAATCTAGCTATAAGTACCCACATTTTGAAAAGAAATTTATTTCAATATGTCCATTCTAACAAAAGATACAGTGGAACATGGAGAGAGAAAAAATTACAAAAACATATAAGTCTACTTTTTGCTTCCCGTAATAAACTAAAAAAAAAGAATAACTCTGTAAAAATCCATAGACACAAAACTTGTTTAGGCCTAACGTTATTTCTACTGAGGCTTTACTTCACATTTGTGTAGAATTAATCAAAAAATGGGGTACTCTCGATGGTACTGATTATAATCCTCTCATAATAAATGAACCTAAACTTTTGACCGGTAGTATACAACATATATCACAGATTGAAGTATTATTGACTATTTAAGATTTTAAAAATATATATTATATCCTGGATAACAATTCTCTATAATTATAATATAAATAAAGTTACCTGTTTTTGGAGAACATAAATATATATGAATACATTTCAAACGTTGATAAAATGTTATTTTACACCAGGTAAATTGAGCCAACCACTATAGGATGAAAGCTACTGGAAGCACTTCATCGTCTCGAGATCCCAAGCCTCCAGAAAGTTTAGCGCGCTTTACAAATAAGTTTGCATATCACGATATTGCAGCTGCGCGAGATCGCCTAGTTTCCTCGGCGAGCCTCCTTACTAAAGCAAAATGATAGAGGACAGAGCATCTGAAATCGGTGCCCTGAATGTCGAGCGCATAAAGTGAAAAACTGAAAGAATAAATGAAATGGGTAGGGATTGTTGTAGTGCTAAAAACCAGAAAGTATGCATTTTAGGCTCCACAAAAGACAAAAAATGTTCTCTCTTTTAGCAACTTCAATGTGGTGAAAGGTTACAAAGCATGAAGAGGGCTTCAAACTAGCCAAGGGTTCACGACAAAAGCCAGTTTTCATCTACTTAGCAATGGTTTCGAAGGCTCTTCAAGTCAGCGAAATTTCCTTTTCGTTTGTGAAATGAAGAGCCCAGTTCTAACTCTAATTCATCATAAGACAAATGGTACAATTTTAGAAATGCGTTCTCTTTACTAATCTTTTTAATTATTTCAGGGTGGTTACTGATTTAAGATTTTGAAATCAATATTTCGTTCGAAAACGAATGTTCATTTTACACTATATTTACGAACGAAAACTTCTTTCTGAAATATTTAACATAGTACTTACATGTGTAACTTAAATTAATTTTATTAATTACTAATAATTGGCATAATAAATTTATAATTTAGCGATACACTCAATGTTTTGCAAATAAATTGAAAACCCGCTTTTCGAGAGAAGCTGATTTAAAGTTAAAGAGTGTCATAAGCTCACATGTTATATATTTCGTCTTCAAATATAAAATTTAACCACTTCCGGTCATTCCGGGGTCATAAAAGTATAATACTACACTAACGGTCAGAAGTTTTGGTTCAACTCTTTTTTGATGATTGATTAAATTTTCTTAATTTTAATTATATCAGGAATAAGCATTTTTCTCTTTAAATAATTCAATACTACCAAAATTTCTTACAAAATGAGCCCAGGATGTAGACGATTCGTTCATTTTCAAGTCGATATTGCAAAATAGTGTAAACTTCAATGTTTTCTTAAATTGTCGGTAATATCCGAAATAAGAAACACTTTTAAATGTTCTTAGGCTCAATTTGAAGCTATTTTCCCACAGCATCGCCACAGCTTATAAGCATAATTTCGAAAAAATTTCTTATCACAGTGCAAGAACAACAGTTACAAGTTCTAGTTACAACAATACAACAACAGTTTCAACTTTAAGCTCGTGTACTGTAATAGGAAAAATAGCTTTAAAATAAGCATAAGAACACTACAAAATGTTGCTTATTTCAGATATTCCCTCAAATTTAAGCAAAGATTGAAATTTACACTATTTTTGCAATATCTACTTGACAAATAGACAAATAGGCTTCATCCTGGGCTCATTTTATACAAAATTTTGAGAGGATTTAATCTTTTAGAGAGAGAAAATTTTAGCTCTGACATAATTAAAATTAAGAGAACTTAATCAATCATCAAAAAAGATATGAACCTAAATTTTTTACCAGTAGTGTGCAGCATAGATCTCAGATTGAATTATGTTTAATAAGGATGTACTAAAGTTACCTGAAGTTCAAAAATAAGCATTGTTAAAGATGAATGATAAAATCAGGAAAAATTAATTTGAACTAATTTTTGATGAAACACGAAGGCGAAATTTAGACAAATATATTTCAGATTGAATTACAATAGTTCATTTAACAATAATTACTATTCTCCACAAAACACGGTCGTATGTATTTTTAAAGAAATTTAGTTAAGAAAAATATTATTTATAAAATTAACAGTTGTTTAATTTCTAAATGTATTTCTTAAATAAAAAAGTATCAAAAAGCCTTGTAGAGAATCTCTCATGTAACGAAATGAGCCTTACAACACTTGGATTAGATAAGAATTGCAACTTTTATATACAGAAAAAGCATAAACATATAACTCTACATAACCAACACTAAATAAAGAATTTTAACCTAAATTATTTGTTTCGAAAATTCGCCTTCAGTTCTCTTCCAAAGTTAGTTACAATTAACAGTAAGAAATATTCTCTTCGATTTCATAAATCAATTTTAATCATTCTTATTTTTGAACCTGAGATAACTTTAGTATATCCTTGAATTATAAATTTCACACTTTGTCCCTTTTGTCACACATTTTTAAAGAATTCCTATTTTTCCTTTGTTTTCAAGAAAATTCCCCTTTTCCCCACTTTTTTCGTTTTTTTTTTGCTCAAGCTGAAAAATCTATTGATACATTTTGGTCAAGAATTCATCTCTTTTGTTTAAAAATTTTACTAGTTGGTTAAAAATTTAATTATTTTGGTTGACAGTTAATTCTTTGTGTTTGAAAAGTCCGTTATTATATTTTTGGTTCAGAATTCATTACCTTGGGTTAAATATGGGATAAATTGGATTAAAAATTTAAATGTTTATTTAAAAATTCAACTGTTTTCTTAAAAAGTAATCTTGTTTGGTAGAAAATTAATCTTTTGGTAGAAAAGTTATATTTTTTTGGCTGAAAATGAATCTCTTATGGTCGATAGTTAATTATTATTTTTCACTGAAGTGTCTAGTATTATATTTTTCGTTTAGAATTAATTTCTCTTAATTAGAAATTCCACTCTTTAGTTTAACATTTAATCATTTTGTCTGGAAGTTAACTCTTCATTTTCAAATTCTACTATTGTATTTTCTCTTCAAAAGTCATCCCTGTTTGTTAAAACTTCTACTATTTGGTACAAATTTTAATTATTTTGCTGAAAATTAAACTATTTTCTTGAAAAATAATCTTTTTTGGTTAAAAGTTAATTCTTTAATTTGTGAATTCCACTATTATAATTTCAGTCCGGAATTCGTCTCTTTTGGTTTAAGAATTCTACTCTTTGGTTGAAGATTTAATTATTTTGTAGAAAATTCAAATATTATGTTACAAACTCATCATTTTCGGTCTAAGATTGAACTATTTTGTTGAATATTTTTCTTTCTCATAGGAAATGCACATTCAGGTAGATAACTAATCTTTTTGGTTGAAGATTAATCTTTATTCGTAGAAAATTCAACTGTTTTCCAAAATATTCGTCTTTTTCGCTGGAAAATTCAACTAATCGGTTACGAATGCAACTATTTTTGGTTGAAGTTTAATCTTTTTCATTTGGAAATTCGATCATTTGATTGAAAATTTCTTGTCGTAGGTTAAAAATTCAGATATTTGGTTGAACATTTAACTTCTTTGTTGAGAAATGGTCTCTTTTGCTTGAAAGTTAAACTATTTTCTTGTAAATTCCATCCTTTTGTTGAAAATGCAATATATTTTGACTTAAAATCTTAAGAATATGGTAACTGCATTAGTGTTATTTAACCCTGCATTACTATTGGTAGTCGAATCGAAGAACACCGTATTCGTCGATTCGACTACCAATAGTAATGCAGGGTTAAAAGCACTCATTTCTCTATTGTATTGCTCTATTTTAAAAGCTTTTGGGCTGTGATGTCTGAAATCACTTTTACAATAATTTACTTCATATATTTTACCTTAGAGTTCTGAAATGTTGAATTTTTTCAAAATGTATATTGTAAGGCAATTAGTATTGAATCGTTAATAATATAAAATCTTAAAATGTAATCGCGAAAAATGCAATTTTTGACAGGAAAAAACGGGAAATAGACTGGAGTTTTTTTTTGAGTGGCCACTCTCTAATTGGAAGACAAATCGACCGTTATGACTTTTTATAATAATTTGGGGCAGCAAATTATGTGGATCTCGGATTCTTTATCGATGTTTTTTAGTTAAATAGAAAAACTAATTCTGAGTGTTTTCCTGTTGGCGAAAGAAACTTTTTTCTCGACACGAAACTTTTTCCGATGTCATTGTTCTACTTTTATCTCCAGCCCCTTCTGCGTAGAATAGGTGGCATCCGAGATATCCGCAGTAACACTGCCGTTTTTCCACTTCTGCATCGCCACCGATCACACCGCTACCACCTTTACCGAACCTGCAGGCGGATTTCAATTTCACGCGAATCCATGAAAATCTCGATCTCACTTACTTCCGGACAGTTAAGTGCGAGACGTGTCACAGAAGTTGAGAAGAGGGAGGGAAATCACGTGCTCTAAAGTCTTGTACACACCAAGAACGTTTCGCGGTCTCTATGGCAACGCCTTTAAGCTCACTTTAGTATTTCAGTCCACTAGAGTAAGGAGGTTTGCATCGGCTAGCTGTAAAAGTACTGACCTCGACTTGCCAACCTTCCGCTGTAACAACCCTTTGGAGAGTACAGTTTCACGGAACTAGAGTCGTGAAACAAGCTTAAGTTGAGAGAGGGCTTAGAGTCGTGCCACTGTCTCTAAACGTTACAATGTTTGAAGCAAAATCTTATCCTTGCAGTTCACCCAACTGACGGAATTTCCTACCAAAAATCATACAAAGTACTATTTTCAAGATTCTATTTTTAAAACATCTTTACATGCGTCCTAAACTATGATCCAAGGCAGCTTTATGTGTCAAAATATTTGATAAATGGAAACGTACAATGCACATAAATTTTCGAAATATTCCCAACAATTTAGCAATTAAGGAGAATTGCTTTTCACATAAAATTGGAAATTTTTCAATTATTGAGGAAAAATTATTGCTTTTACAGGTAATATTTCCACCATGTATGGTAATTTTCGCAATCAGTTAGGTAATAAAGAAGCAGCATGACACTTTGGGAATTTTCCTACTTTTTCAGTAGTTTGACCAGTGTAAAGTGGGAAATAACCCGAAATTGTATACTAGAACATTTTAGAAATTTTCTCATTTTTTTCAGTAATTTTATCAGTTAAAGTTCAGAAAATAATACGGAAATAAAATAGGGCATCATTCCTCAACTGCTAGAAGTTTTCCTGACAAAATAAGAAACAATATGTTCTCAATATTTTTTGTGAAAGAAACGATTATTTAGAGTTACGGTATTATGTTTTTGACTAGGGTAGTGAAATAGAGTTTTGTCGATGAAATGACGGTTTTTGATCTACTTAATCTAAACGAAATGCTAAATGTTTATTTAGTTCACGAAAAAGAAGTGGATCATTCTAAGTAGATACTTCTTTTGATAGTGAATTTCTTATTTGCAATATTCAGCAGAACAATGCTAGAAAGATGCAGCTTTTTCTGCAATTTTCAACTTTTTGCCCACTTCTCACTTAGAGTGAAGTAATAATTGATAAAATTTCACAAAAATACTTATTTAGGCAATTTATTATCAATTTATTATCTGATTCTATAGTATTGCGAGAAAGTGGCGGTTTTTTCATAAATGTCCAACTTTTTGTCAATATTTTAGTTAGAAAGAGATAATAATTAATGCAAGTTGACAAACTATTTGTTTAAACAATGATAATTGATCATAACTATTTCTTCTTCGATTTCTAGTGAATTTTCTGAAAGTGCGTTCATAGTCGGTTTCTCAATTCACAAAGGAACCTTAGTAGCAACGTCTGGCTTGTATGACAGAGGCCAGAGTCTGACTCAGCATCTGCTCCCTCTAGTCGACCAGACTGGCGGGAGAAATGAGCAGACCAGACGATAAACAGGATTTGGTGAATAAAGGAATCAGATTCTGGTATTTAATTTAAACACTAGTAATTAATGTAGGAATCAATTAATAAATTGAAAATCTAACAATCGGAAATGTGAAGGATTCATAAGTATCCCCAAACATGCAATAAGCTTATACGACAAGGGGTTATGTTTGTAATATTTCAGTGTGTTTCGCCTGAAATGTAGTGACTTGTCCGCAGTATATTCTCCTAGAAAGGGCTGGAATATAGTGTAAAACTATTGCAGAAACTTAATTAGTACCATTTTACTTTATTTTAACTTTGTCTTGTGTATATCATGACCAGTCTGCGCCAGGATCTGCTATACCAGACTCTGGCGCCAGAACAGCACGTCATAGCGGAACCAGCCGGGCGCCAGGCTGCTAACAGATTCTTCCTTTTCTGGCGCCCAGCTGGCGCCAGTCTGCAGTTATCTTACTACTAGGGAGGTAACTGGTAGGCTCGAAATCGACGTGTGCCAAAACTGGTAGAAGCAAATAATTCCGTATTCATCATGAAAGTTCATTTCCTAACGGTTTTTAAGTCGCTGATTACGCATCCGGTGTCAAAATTGAAAAATCCAAAATGGCGGATCCAATATGGCGAACCAAAATGCAAGAATCACGTGCATTGAATGAAAGGCAGTAATAATGAGTTTTTTAGGTCGTTGATGTCTATTCTACTTCAGCTATTTAAAATTTTTTCATTCTGACCCTGAATTCGTCATCCGACCCAAAAACCACTTAGTACTGACTTTCCTTCAAATCACGTGACTTTTGCATTTTAGTCCGCCATATTGGATCCGTCATTTTGAACTTTTTAATTTTGACCATGGATACATCATCAGCGACCAAAAAAACTAAGGCATACCAGTTTTTATCAAAATCCATTGAGTTTTGTGGTAGTTGTTCCAAGTACGCATATACGGGGTGTTTTTTAAATTTTGATACATCAAAATATCTCAAGAAATACGCATCCTTTGAAAAGGTATCCGTAATAAAAACTTTTTTTTCGAGGGGGAAAAGCGACTTTAAACGAATTCACCCCACTCCACCCCCCAGGAGGCAGAAGGGGGGGGGGGTGACTTTGTAATTTCAAATGGGAATCCCAATTTTTTATCACAGATTCAGATTCTCCTTCATGCAATACGTAAGGTTTATTCAAAAAATTTTTTTCGATT
>CAKNWT010150512.1:18961-30485 GCA_932066315.1 Andricus coriarius
AAAATCAATTCAGCTATGAAAAACTAATTTATTGTGAATTTGTTTATAAAAAATATTTATAAAAACAGTAAATGTTAACTTACACTAAATTTTCGTTAAAAATTATGTTTCTTATGAAAAATCTTAGTAACTAGGGTGGCACAAACCATTTGTTCTATGAGACAAAAACACTAGTAAATTTTTGTATATAAAAATTGTTTATAATAATTACGTTACATATTATTATTATCGTTTCTGTTCTATGAGTGCAGATGCAATCATTTCAGCTAATAGTGAGTTTCTTTCTGTATTTTTTAAAGATAAAAATTCACAAAGCTGAAATGGCCAATTTTGTCACTTTATTTGTTTATATATTGCTGTTCTCTGAACAAATTAACAAATCGCAAAGAACAGTTCTCTTAAAAATGTAATAAAAAGAAACTTTTTAGTCGGTCCAGAAATACAACTTGTAGGTGATTATGAACAGTAAATTCCTGTTCCAGGCCACTAGATTATGAATGATAAATTGGAAAGAAGTGAAACGCAAAGAAAATTCCATATGCTTTGGGATTCGAACTCCTGGCATTACATTAGATACGTTCGAATCACAAACAAGGCTATGCCTTGGTCTACCCGACCAACCTTTAACCCATCATCGGAGTATAACCACCAAAAAAAAATTGCGTTTTTTTTTTAATAACTAACAAATTATTCCGACTACCAATAAAAATGTACGAAATCATTGATATAAACATTTTTATTAAAATTATATTAGCGTATGCTCAAATGCTTCTTTCTTCATGATACAAAAATCAATCAATATTTTACAATATACTACTTTTATCAAATTAAAAGAACAAGTCTTTTAGATAACGAATCATTATAATTTTATTTTAAGTTATAATACTTCAATAATTCAGTTATGATAGCTAAAAATGCAAATAATAGTTCTCAAAATTCCAGATTTATCCCAAATTTATAGTTTACAAATAATCGCTATTATAGACTAGAAATTGAACCAAGTGAAGTCATGATAATGACAACTGGATCAGGACCAAAAATAATATTATTTCTATACAACATAATTGAAAATGCACTCAAAGTTATAGAATTATGTGGCCATTATTTACAATAATTCAGGGGGGTGAAAACATTTTTTTTTAATTTTACTGTGTTGGAGGGTAGAGAAACTAAACTTTCCTTATCTAGTTGCCTTTCCGATGAATTTAAATTTTCTAAATTAAGATTGAAACGAAATCTATTTTATCATGAATAACTTCCGCAAACTAAGCAAGTGAAAGGAGAAATATTTTTTTCATATCAATAATACTGATAAATACTGTCCTAAAGTACTTGAAATCGTTAAGTAGGCTAAGTACCGTGGGGTAAGTGAATGAGGGCACTCTAGACGAATTCAGCAGGATACTTTAAAGAATTCGCGACTTCATTCAGACGACTGCTCTCAAGATCATTAAATAGTGCAGAAGGATCATTAAGACGCAGTTAGAAGGTCCTTCTCCCGCCCACCCTGCTCGTGCTGCGATCACTGGATTAAAGAAAACGAAAAAGGAAGGAAAATAAGAATAGGAACCTCGTGCGCCATTTGGTTTCACGTGTTTTATACCGTTCTTTATACTCAGGTAAGGAACAGAGTGGAACCAAACGGGGTACCATCAAATTCTCCTCTATCCTTCGGGTCCACCGTGTGGGGTCTTCCGAAACATCAGCGAGAACTCTGGCACTCCGATGAATGGAGTGGTGCGACAATGGGGTCCCGGAAGTGTACTCGAGTGATCTACGGATCGTCCTGTTCTTTCAAACCTGTAAACTCGTAAAGGCTCCGCGAAAAGTCCTCCGGATTTGTAATTCTCTCCTTTTTCTACTTTTGCACTTTTTTCTTATTTCTTGTACCTTCGTTTCGCTCTTTCCTAGCGGCACTTGACTTTGACTTGACGGCAACAATACATCGCTTCCGAGCAACAATGCATCTCACAATTCACCTTCTTTTCCCCAGATGGGACTTTGATGAAGTGACTTCTCTCTGTCGTCCCTCGAGGACCGTGAAAATGGGAGGTGTTACCGTCGGAAACATTAAGTCTATCTTGCATCAAATACCCATAAAATACTTTTTGAATGAACTGACCAGCTGAAAAGCTGTCCCTTGTTTCCATCCTCCGGAAGCAATGCTTAACAGCCTGTAGATCTGAAATCGAGATAACTACATTTTCATTCTTTAAAACCTTCCATACTACCTTCGAGATCACTTTGTTTCCCTGAATTTACTATACATTCTTCTGAAAGAAGTACATGTCTTCTCGTCGTTCAAACTTTTTTTATGAATGATTTAAGATTCGAATGAAATATTTTCCACCTAGTGAAATATTTACAAGAGTTCTCGAGGGTTGACCATGATTTTGATATATGAAGAGGTGAAATACGTCTTCCTATTAGCGTCTCCAGCTCATCGAGAGTCGCTGGACTGGAAGTACACCAAGAGGGAAGAACTCATGGTATTTTGAGTTCCATGGCAGGTTTCTCGTGTGTTTATGCGGCTCGTTCAGATGTTCGCCAACGCGCGAATGAGCGAACAACTCCAGGTGAACAATATGCCAGAACGTGCATACAATTAGCTGTCGGTAATTCTGTGCCATGATTGTGGTTTGCTACGTTGTATTAGGTCGTTATGGGGTCCCAGGACGTTCTCCGTCATGGCGTATGTAGCTCGAACGTGCCTTAGCATACGATCTGCTTGCTAGCTGGATCGCGTGTACACAGCCGTAACATTGACGGAAACGAAACGTTCTCTGTTTATTTGTCATCATTCTCTTTGAGGCACCATAGTTGTTTTCAGTTCCCACGAGAGAGGTATAGGGAGTCCTTTCTCATAATTTTTATACGTGAAGTGAAATTTCAATTCAAATTACCGTCAAACGGCCTACCTAATTAATTTTGATTTAGAATATAAACTGCATGAAAGATTGAAATATTAATGATTGAAAATACATCACCTGGACCTAAGTCGAGTGAATTTTTTCAAAAGTTTCACTTACAGCTGCAAGCAATGAAGTTCAATGGAACAATGTCTATAGCCTGAAGTGGGTCCATGAAATTTCAATTTCCTCGGGGATCCTATTCTTCAATCAGCGAAATTTGGGTACCGTGAAACCTGGAGGGCGTGCCATGACATTCCGTTACATGTCTCGTTTTCAAAAGCCTACAATCAGAATAACAATTTGTCAACTAATGCTTATTCATTTCTAATATCAATTTTCAGCCCTGATTGAAATATGAAATATGTTTCAAATTTGAAGCAGAGAAGGCGCGTGGGATCAATATTTACTCAGAGAATATAAAATTACACGGAATTCTGAACGATTATTTACTCAGGCGTAAATTAGAGGCCGGAAATGACTCAACCATTTCCCTATCCATAACAACAATTGAACGTGTAAGCTTTTGGGGATCTTGACACAGTTCTCGAATGCAAAAAGATTGGAAGATTGGACGATTGGAAGAGGACACTACCGCAGAGGATAAAAAGAAGGCTATAGAAAATACAAAAGCAATGTTTCAGTTTCTCAGCGGATCAGGGGGTTTCAAAGATAAATGACGGAACGGGCTGGCAAACTATAAAGAAAGGCCAAGATGAAGTGTCGCTTCTCGATTGACCATCAGCTAAAGAGGAGGAGGCGGAGGTGAAGCGAAAGAACTCTCGAAAAAGTAAGCTGCCCTCTCTAAATCATAGACCAAACAAGCCTATTGTTGCACATTTAGCGTGTGAAAGAATGTTGCCCAATGCAAAAGATTGTCGGACGTTTCATTGTACGAAGAGTGGTGAGGTATTGGAGGAAAAGAGAGGAGAATACCAGGGTGCGAAGGCCAGAAAAGGATCCCAAAAGATCCAGAAGTGGCGCCAGCTTGTCGTACCCACACTGTGACCACATCCCTAGTTGGTGTGAACTTTGGAGTGCGAGGGTGAGGTAAATGAAGAAGTGTGCGTGTGGGGAACACACGCGCGAAACCACCCTGCAGAGCGGGGATTGGAGAGACTAAGCCGTAAGGATCTCGGTTATCCAGGATTTCCCTTCGATCCCATCGTGCCTTTGCCCCCGGGGCGGCGAAATCTGTTAGTTAAGGGCATTGTGGTGTATTTGTGAATGGAACGGGTCGGGACTCGTCCACAGAGGAAAGAGAGCAGGAGAGAGTGAGGGGAAACGAGCGAGTTCATTCAGAAGCTCCTGGTACCAGCCAATGGCGTCAACGTCGACCTGCGAAACTAGGATATGAACCTTCCAATTCTTGAAT
The DNA here is from genome assembly GCA_932066315.1 of Andricus coriarius. NCBI lineage: Eukaryota > Metazoa > Arthropoda > Insecta > Hymenoptera > Cynipidae > Andricus > Andricus coriarius. The sequence goes on from CAKNWT010150512.1 coordinate 23,246, forward strand.
GAAAGAAAAAACGTGGTAAACACCATTCACTTCTTTTGCGCATTTCCTTTAATCTACTACAAGGGCTGGCAGTTTCAGGAAGACTTTAAAACAAATTATCTCTGTATGTTTGAAACAGCTTTTAGGGAGATTTACACCCATTTTTATTATTTATTATCATTACACCATTAAGTCATTTCCCTTTCGGGGTAGGCGTGAATTTCTCGGTTGGAAAGTAGTAGTGTGTGGTTGGGTATGTAGGTATAGGGTAGACAGGTATACAGGTATAGATATTTTAGATTGATCTAGAATTCTCGTGTTATTTATTTAAATAACACGTTCGTTCTGCAACACTGTTCCGACCCAGGTTGCTGATCAATCTCTCTAGCGATCACCCCACGTGAAGGGCCTCACAAAATTGTTCTGTGTGGTTCCCCACTTGGGACCATTAGTATTTACCTTCGTTAAATATTGGTTTAGAAATGGTCACTATTTACATAAATGTTTTACCTTTTATTCTGAACGAATACCGATAATTTTGGAAATTCTAACTTGTGACTAAATCCAGTTTCGAGTTTTTCGCAAATCTTTAGAAAAAGTGTATGTTCATGAATTTTTGCAAGACTAAATTTTTCAATAAAACTATTACGGATTATGAAATAAAGAAACAGCCTATCCGTACACTTGGAACAAGTTAAGGCTTAAGTCTTGATTCGAAAGTTCGCCTCATGGCTGAGACAGACAGTACGAAAGGATTAGATTCAAATGTTAAGTGTGCTCGACAACCATAATTAGGTATATTTATAACAGCCATAAAATACGTTTATATAGGACCCGACCTTTACAACGTAGTCGAAGCATCAATATTCGTGTCATTAAAAGTTTCGATCTTTTTAGACTCTTAACTAAGCATGGATTTGGATTTATTTCAAATTAAAAGTTCTCCATTAGAATTTAAAATTCAAGGCTTTCTTCTTTCTTTCCAGATCCTAAAAATTTCAAATTTAAGACGTGACAATATAATTTTAAGTTATGTGGATCAAAATTAAAGAGTTTTATAATAAGTTATTTCAAACGTCTGAATAAGTTTAGTTTTGAAAAAGTTCCTTTAAGATTTAAAAATCAAGGCTAATAATATTAAAATTTTAAAGAATGGAAATTGTCCATTATGATCTTTTTTTACTATTGGCCCCTTCGAGATCCTGATGACTGTACTATTTATTCTTCTCAAACAATCTTTCAGTTTAGTCTCAAAATTAATCAAAAAATTACTTCAAGAAATGAGGTTGGTTTTTTAGAAAAGTTTTCAAAAATGTTTTTAATATGAATTTTTTAACCCGTTTTCAGAATTTTCAATAGAGAAATGATTTTCCAAAATTTGTTGAAATTATAAGGCCCATTACCCTGCCCGTTACCAATTCTTCGTGTCAAAATGACAAGGTTCTATCACGGAGCGTGCAAATAGAAAAGTTCTATCTCATAAGGGGCGCTGGAGCGCCAACAAATTTCTATGACAATTTACAAGATTCCAGATTTTGCCATAGAGATAGAACCCTGTCATTCGTACTACCTAGATAGAACCTTTCAATATACATGTACCAAAATAGGACATTGTCATTTGGATACATCGAATTGTTTGGAAAAATTTATATTTTAAGCATACAGATGAAAATGTTTTATTTTTGAAACTATGAAAAACATTATTCTTATCAAAAGTGAGGAAGATCATTTTTCTCTCAGGCTTAAGATTTGTGCCATCTGCACGAGTCTGTCCCGGTATACCGGGTGTCCAAAAAGTCTGGAAACACCTGAATAACTGTCCAGATAAAATATTATTCAAATAGGTCAAGGCGATTCTTGGAGTAACTTTCAATGAGGAATTCAATGGTGGCCTTTATTTTGATCTTGACCATGACTTTCACAGTCATTTCAAGGTCAAATTACTTTTTTCAAATCGGAACCCCTATTTTTGACCCCGGGAACTGAATGAACGCAAAATTTTACGTCCAGATATGACCTTCACCAATAGATAATTTGACCTGGGAAGGTCATGGTAAGTTCAAACAACGTACATCAAGATGACTCGACTGGCATGCATTTTTGAAGCAAATGTCCCGGTGAAGGTCCTGGTCAAAGTCAAGGTCAGGGTCACCAATTGATCGGGGGCCGAAAATACTACAATTCTTGCGTTGGACATTTTCTTCAAAAACGCAAGCTAGTCAAGTCATCCTGCTGTACGTTGTTTGACCTTGCCATTACCTTCCCAGGTCAAATTTTCAATTAGTCAAGGTCATATCTGGACGTAAAATTTTCCGCTCTCTCAGTTACCGGGGTCAAAAATAGGGGTTCCCATCTGAAAAATCAATTTGACCTTGAAATGACCGTGAAGGTCATGGTCAAGATCAAAATAAAGGTCACCATTGAATTTCTGGTTGAAAGTTACTCCAAGAATGACTTTGAGCTATTTGACTAATATTTTATCTGGCTAGTTATTTGGGTGTTTCCAGACTTTCTGGACATCACGTATATCATCATTCACGGACGGATTTTTCTAATGCAATCAAGTGATTTGATAAGAGCAGTATGCCTAATTTGACACATTGGGCCAAGCCTGGTTTTTTACCCCGCCATCCACGGACTAGGTGACAACCAAGTCCCTGATGGGGTACCTACAGCTTAAGGTAGGATCCAAACCAACAGAACCTCAGTAAAACTACATAGAAAAATGTTCAGAGGTACCGGCTTAGGGATCGAACCCCGGATCTTTAATGTGAAGTCCGAGCGCCTAACCCCCTGTGATCGTACGTCACGGCTCACACAAAAATACACGAACTGACTGATAATCCCATATGAAGGTCCATGTACTCTTTACCTCATCACAGCTGCTAAGGAAAGCTCTCCACGAGGGCCCATGAATATCCAAAATCATTCGTAAATATAATGTGATATTTTAGAAAACAAAAATTATTACATAAATTTTAAAATTCCTGAATAGCAAACTGCGAATTCGTTGTTTTCTGTTGACGACACGGTCGTGCGCACTAGGTGATTCGCTATTTTTCAAACACTATTGCTTCTTTCGAATTTCATGAGGCAAAAAAAAAGTGAATCTACAAGTTAAAACTTGTTTTATTTCAAAATTTCAACACGGAAAACCTCAATTTGAACTCGTATTAAACTATATTAAGAAACATTGAATAATTCCTGAAAAAGAGTCAAGAAATTTCAAACTGAAATCGTCAAATTTTCGGCAAAAAGCCATTAAATATAATTGGACACCGAATTGTATTCAGTGTACTAACTATGTGCAAAACACGGTGGTGTTTAGATGACGTTTAAGTTCCACTGAGGCGATATCATGCTCCTCGGATCTTCGACTCACTCGTTTCTTTCAGGACGATAGCGACTAACGAGAAACGAGATTCTCTCGCCACCCAAACTGCGACCGATAGAGAGTCGTTCGAGGACGATCTCCGGATACGTATCCCAAGTATGGAAACACTATAAAGAGGCACTTATTGGAGAGGAATTAAACCTCGACGCACATATCATTCTCTTCAATTAGTGAGTTCTGGTTCTCATTCTAAAAATCTCGGGAAGCCGCATAAAAAGGCAAGTCTAACTAGATTCCGAAATCGGTGGTCCAGCTCAAAAGATCGCCATAATAATCGACAAAAGGTCTACCTATTCTGGTGTTTGGTTACAGTTTGAAAATTTGCTTTCTCAGGACACGTCGAGACCAGGGGGTGACATGTTTCTTAGGGTTCCGACACCATGCGAGTGTAACATCTCGGGACCAGGCAGCGCCGGGCTCACGTCGGTTAATATATTATCGCCCGTTCCGTGATATATTTGACGCGGGTGTCGGAAAAATTAAAGCAATCCTTCTGCACGAGTATATCGCTTGGTGGTCCGTCGACCTGTTCACGACGTCGGCTCGGTAACCGGAGATGTCGGGATACAAATATGCGCGCATTAATAGAGACCCGGCTTTCAAAGACGGGCTTCTTTTGATGTACGATGAGCACAATCTACGCTTCGTTGGAGAACACCAAATCGAAGAGAATCGGGTGACGATGCGACAAAAATAAAAAATAGTTTTGCGCTACCTACAGTTCTTTTATCAAGCTTACTATCACACGGATCTTTCGTAGACCGACGCTCGGTTACCCCCATACTAGAAGTGAAAATCAGCTGGGATGTTTCTTCCCTTTTTAGCGAATTGCTTTTCACGATTTTCGATTAAATGTATTTTCAAACCATCAGACAGACGAATCGATAACCATCAATAGATAAACATTTTGGAAGTCTAATGTAAGTCTATTAGCGGAGGATTCCTTAACCTCATAAAGAATACTGCCGAAAAAATGAATAAGCACGGTCGGCCCTTCGGAGGAATGCGGGATTGGAGTTTTAATTTCTGGACTGACGAGCTAACACGAATTCCTCTCAAAGATTCGTTTAAGAAACTAAAATCAAATAGAAGAGAGGTAGTTCGACATCCGACAATGTTGAGACTTCCTTATCACCAACATCAGGGATCGCTTCCTGCAGATGAGAGTGTAAAAGGTAATGATGGTGGAAGTAGGGTCGTTGACGTCACTACTGCCCTTGATCAGAACCTGTAACATAAAGTTTTATCAAAAGGATGCACAATATACATATAGCAAAATTTTCGAAGATACGTGATACGAACATAGTGCTCGTTACTAACTAGGATCCACTATGACTGATACAAGGGGAATTTCTGGAGCTTCTTTTTGACCGACGGGGTCTGTGGCTCACCTCGGTTCCATGCCAAAAGAAATACGATTCCGTGTTGCTGGGACAGTGGGCTCAAAGGATAGAGATAAAAGAAATGAGCCAGTGAAAGGGTAGGTGAAGGAAAAAGACAGAAGGAAAGAAAGAGATGATGCGATGGACAGGATAGAACAGGACCAAGACCCCCTACCGTCGAACCTCGCACTTTCCCACGTGCGGGTGATCCCGTTTCATCCCGCGCCGACGAGGTCTCTTCACCTCGACTCTGCATACTACACCCCCATCCGCCCCTTAGCCTCTTGCAAAAATACCACAGACAAGCGGGCCTTCCAATTCTTTCGGATTCTTCATTGCTCTTTCCATAGTCATCTTCGACTGTGGTCCATCCTAATCCCCACGAACTCTTTTATTTCTTCTCATCCTCTCTAAACTCTCCTAAGCTTTTATTTAAATATTACTAGATGTCCTGGAATTCGCATGGGCTAAAGAGATAGAAGTTTTTATTCCATAATGATTAAGAAAGGAATAAAATACGATATGATAATATATAATGGAATAATGAGTGATGGAAATTGTCCAAAAGTATAATTTAGCTCATGTTTTTTTACGTCTGATGGTAGCCGTTATTAAAATTATACCTGTAAAAGTAATTTTGATGAGAAGCTAATTTTAGAAAAGAATTCTTGGCTGGTTTGTCAGAAACATGTCAGTTTCCTTAGAGAGCGGGCGATGAAACGATAATGGAATACAAGAAGCGAGACAGTGATTTCATCATGTTCCTATTTTGCATCAATGGTCACACCCAGAGAGAAGATCCAATTGGGTACCTGGTGCGGATTGGGATTCATAGTTCACGGCGAACGCGGCCTTTGAGGACCCTGGGTCTAATACGACATGCTCTTTGGGATTCCTGACGGTCGTTTCGCGGATGTTAACAAGGCATCAGCATGGGCCTCGTGCCCGGCTGCGGTCGACGGCGAACTTGTGGATAAGGGGCATAGGGGGCGAAACAGGAGGAGATGGAGGTGTGGAGGAGCCAGCAATGTACACAGAATAGCATTGCTTTTGAGAGGTTCTCGATTCGCCTCATGTTTTGCGGTTTGACAGACCTCGACTCACTTGTAAAGTTTCTCTTATGTACTTTTCACCCCATTTCTTTTTTTTCTCTCTTATTAACTTCTCCTTTTCTCTCTTTTCTCTTCATCCAATCACATTTCTCGTTCATTGTTGTCAAAAAAATAAGTATTAATAATAACGTAATCATTGATTGAATAAAATTCTCAATTGTACCTGATTCCGGATATGTATAAAGTACGTATTCATGAGCCACATAATGTTATGGTACGCACGTGCCTTGAAAAGAATTATCCAAGTGACGCAGGAGTCACAAGTGACTCGATAGTAATATTTCTTTGCCTGTCGCACCGGACTTGTGCCAAATATGAGGAGCATTTCCGCCGCTAAGTTGCTCCCAAAGAGCAAGGTTGACCGTATTCTCTCACGCTCATTTCTAACCCATTTATGGCTCGATCTTCGATGAGTTATTATCGAGGCCTCCATAATTGTTATTAAAATAATATTCACGCATATTTTATCGTTTCCGCCTCTTTGATTCTTCCCCGAAACCTTTGAAGGCTCCCCACGAAGTTCCATGCGATTCTTCGAAAATTTGAATCACTTAAAAATTGTTCTTCGAAGTAACGATTCATATTTTTGGATGACTAAGAAAATTGACAGGATATTGAAAATTCTTATGTAACTAGTTATTCGTTGACGGTTCCTTTCGATTTTATACAAATAACGGGAGTTATCGTCTACCCAGGTCTACCTTTCTGAATTCCTTTGTCGCTTATTTAGATTTTAGAATATCATGAGAAATTATGAGATTCCAAACTTGAAATTCTGTAATTTGTTTTGACAAATGAAATACTTTAAACCATTTATGTCGAAAATTGTTTAGTTTTCTTCCGTCTAAATATTGACTTAGGAGGACTGTAATGCAAAAAGTATTTCAACTTTAAAGGTCTTTGCCGAACTAAGGGACTAACGAAACGTTGTAAAGTCGCAAAGTGATTTTCAATCTGAAGTGATTTAGGACACTAGGGTGTCAGGTACACACTTTACCTGTAGCACCTGAGCAGGCCCTTAACCTGCTAAGTTTATTATCTGCGGCATGCTGTAGTTTGCTTTTTGCGACGCCTTAATCTACCGTAGACTCGTAGAGGATCGGTTTTACAACCTTTTACAGAGGCACCCTGAAATCCATCTGGACCCTGAGCGATAGTTCTGTAATCTAAGTTCATTGTCTATTATTCTGGCATTGTTTAGTTCACTTCTGGTATGTACAACACATCTTCAATAACCCTAAATTCATCTTATTCTTGACAAGGGACAAGAGATACAGACTCTGAAGCCATCAATCTGGAATACGCTCAACAAAAAGTTCAGGTTGAAGTTACTAGACTTGTCTGGTTAAAAATTGCCTGGCTATTTTTATAGG
>CAKNWT010150589.1:6494-18607 GCA_932066315.1 Andricus coriarius
ATTCGAGAGGGTCCCGGGTCGATTAAAACAATTCGCGATTTACATTGATTTTCGGGGTTTGTATCATTCGAGAGGGTCCCAGGTTAATGAACAACAATTCGCGATTTGCACTGCTTGTTCGGTGTCGCCTCATTCGAGAGGGTCCCTGGTCGATTAAAACAATTCGCGATTTACATTGATTTTCGGGGTTTGTATCATTCGAGAGGGTCCCAGGTCAATGAAAAACAATTCGCGATTTGCACTGCTTTTTCGGGGTCACCTCAGTCGAGAGGGTCCTAGGTTGATTACAAAAATTCGCGATTTACATTGCTTTTCCGGGTTTTTATCATTCGAGAGGCTCCCGGTTAATTACAAACAATTTGCGATTTAGACTGCTTTTCCGGGTTCGTCTCCTTCGAGAGGGTCCCAGGTTAATGAAAAACTATTCGCGATTTGCACTGCTTTTCCGGGTTCGCCTCATTCGAGAGGTTCCCGGGTTCATTAATACCTTTTCGCGATTTACACTGCTTTTCCGGGTTCGCCTCATTCGAGAGGGTCCCGGGTTGATAAAAACGATTCGCGATTTACACTGCACTTCCGGTTTTGACTCATTCGAGAAAGTCCCGGGTTAATAAAAAACAATTCGCGATTTTCACTGCTTTTTCGGGGTCGCCTCATTCGACAGGGTCCCGGGTTGATTAAAACAATTCTCGATTAGCACTGCTTTTCCGGTTCGCCTCATTCGAGAGGGTCCCGGGTTGAGTAAAACAGTTCGCGATTTAAATTGCACTTCCGGGTTTGTATCATTCGAGAGGGTCTCAGGTTAATGAAAAACGATTCGCGATTTTCACTGCTTTTCCGGGTTCGTCTCATTCGAGAGGGTCCCGGGTTAATGGAAAACAATTCGCGATTTGCACTGCTTTTCCGGGTTCGTCTCATTCGAGAGGGTCCCAGGTTAATGAAAAACAATTCGCGATTTGCACTCCTTTTCCGGGTTCTTCTCATTCGAGAGGGTCCTGGGTTGATTAAAACAATTCGCGGTTTACATTAGTTTTTCGGGTTTGTATCATTTGAGAGGGTCCCGGGTTAATTGAAACAATTTTCGAATTACACAAAATGAAATGAAAAGAGCAAAATAAATAGAGAGACTAACGGAGAACATACGTTCATCCGCTCCTGTAGGAATGTAAGCTATTAAACGTTTCATGGTCGAAGTTTCATATGTTTCATGAAACATTGGGGGGAGGAGGAGAAAAATTATTTTGCGCATGCGCAAAACGGTTTGCCCATATTTGGAACAAAGGCATGCTTAACAAGACCCCCAATGTTTCATGAAGTTTTACATCCCTTGCTGCGGGTCCAGAAATGAGGTTAAGTATAAAATAGTGGGTATTCATAAAATAGCTTGAGCTTGCGGGTGCTTGAGGGAGCTTGAGGGTGGCCCTTATTTTTTACTTTCCGAAAATCTTTACTCTCACCCCCTAGTTTTATTCGAATTCCCCAAAAAAAATCTTCAAATTTGAGCGAAATCGGTTAATATTTAGCGGTCGCACTAAGACCAAGGAGTTTCCCATTCATTTCAAATGCATAAAAAGTTAGCTTTTTGTAAATGTAATATTTGAACGGGATATGTTACACACAATTCCGTATTTCAGTATATTGTTCAGAATTCGTCAGGTAATAAGAATCAATTGTAAATTTTTAGGGTGACTGACATAAGCGTGCCGGTTAATCGGTCTTTGAATTTTTTTCATACATCCCTACTAAAAAAAGTCAGAAATCGTCACAAACGGTGAGAAGTTCTGACGATTCCTGAACATCCTGACCATTCCTGACGAGATTAATTCTGAACATATACTAATTCTGGCAGTGCCCATTTCACCGCCGTTTATCTACTGAATAAAATACAAAACATAAAATGTTTTAAATTTTGTAATTAGTAATTTGGAAATATTGTATTCCAAATCTACGTTTCTTGGCGATTCCAACGATATGTTACTTGACTTCGTAAGTTGAAAATTAGAAGTGTTTATCAGGCCATATATAGGATCACCGAAATTCAACTGAAATAGTTGCACATGGGCCCTATCATCGGAAATATTAAATTTTCATAGAGCAATAAATCGACTGCTCCTGTTTAAAAAGCAATTATCGCAAGTTGACGCAGATTTTAGTTTATGAATTTATATGAGCAGCCACAGAAATCAATTGCTTTTTAAACAGGAGCAGTCGAACTGTAAAGGTTTACTACCCTTAAGTTTCTTGTGGATTTAAGACTTTCGCAAAGCTTTATAAACAAAATTGATGTCTGCGTCAAATAACGTGAATAGCTTTTTAAACGAGACAATTTCTATAACCTGCTTAAATTTTCTCTTAAATAAGCTTGCAATAGACAAACTCTGTCAGTTTCTTTTTGCTTCTTGGGAGAAAAGCGAGTTTGAAATTTTGAAAATTTGAAATTTAAAGAGAAAGATGCCCTCTGTACCTCTGATAATTTCCGAATCGGTGTCAACAAGGGGTGAAACAATTTTAATTTTAAATATTTGTGCACTGGGAATTCTAGATGGAAGTGTGCAGGTGAAAAATGCAAAGCTCATTTACATACATCTAGTGAATTGCCGCGACTTATTCTTAAATGAAATTTAGAACACAACCACGATCCAATAGAAGATCGTATTTTACCAAGACAAACGTTGTCCTCGAGTGTATAGCGAAAGGTGGTCGATAATCTTTGCGAAAGCGCTTCAAACGTTTTTCATTCGTGCGTGGAAGAGGAACATCGAAATTTGACGGTCTGCGATATTAAATATTGCAAGAAGAATTTTTATTATTCGCGTAGGAAAATTCAACCTATATATCCTAAAGACAGTAATCATACTCACGCTAAAATTGAAAAATTATATGTAAAAATCTCAATTTGGAGATAATTTTATCCTTTTTAACGATCCAGAATCCAACATGATCGTTTTTTCAACGAATGAAAATTTAAAGTATCTTGTTAAAGCGGAAATTTTTCTAACCGATGGTACATTTGATTATTGTCCACCTTTCTTCAAGCAGCTTTTCTCTGTAAACGCTTTTTTTAATGGCCATTATATTGTGTTAGCATTTTGTTTGCTCAAAGATATATGGCAGGAAACTTACGAGGAATGTTTTGCTACACTTAAAAACTTATGTGGAGAAAAAGACCATATTTTAGAGCCAAAAGAAATTATTTTCGATTTTGAGAAAGACATTCACAATGCCGTTAGACAAATTTGGCCCGATATAAGAATTATCGGTTGCAGATTTTACTTAACTCAGGCTTGGTATCGAAAGATACAAGAACTAAGGCTTTCTGCTGACTATAAAAATAGAGACTAGGAAGTTGGTCAGTGGTTACGCGTTTGTTTCGGATTTCTCTTTCTCGATCACACGGAAGTCAAATATTGTTCTGGGTTTCATTTGTTGCCAGTAATGCCCATAAACGATAGCGTCATTAAATTCGTGGAATACCTAATAGCGACTTATTTATGCGATGAAGCTTTTTATCCACCAAAATCTGTGCCGAGAAAATCGCTGCTTTAACTCGGACAACGAACGCATGTGAATCTTTTCATTCGGATTTTAATAATCCTTTTTATCATCCGCACCCTGCAATTTATCTAGCTATTCAAATCCTGCATAAGATTCAAACGCAGACTTATTACAAGCTTAAGAGTATTAATGAGCCCTATCAGTTTCAGGAGTATAATACGAAGAAGAAACACGAAACTGTTCAAGGTCAGATTAATGATTACGATTCGGGCAAAATGTCTCGCCTTCAGTTCGTTAAATCGGTATCTTCGTACTATCGTTTGCAGTAAACTTCGCACATACCCAAAGTCAAAAATAAATTTTCAATATTTCACATTTAATTATTGCTTTTAACAAGGATTTTCATCGATTCTTTTCAAAGACAGAATTGGCCCTTTTTAGGGCCACCAAATATTTTAAACCAAGGAACATATTTTTAATTGATAATTGATTCAAATATGTAGAAAAATACCAAACAACTGGCCCTTATTAGGGTCACCAAATGAACTGATGCATTTTCTTAAAGATCGAAATAAAATCTACTCGCACTCTTTCTTTTTTCCATCGTTTTTATACTACTGAAAAACCCAACATGTTTCGTAGCCAATTCAGACTTCCTCATTAGGGTAAATTTATAGGATAACTACAGTTATAAATAATGAAAACACATATTAATCAAATGCAAATATTACATGAAAGTATAAATAAAACATTTTTTATCATCAAAAGCTGTTTTGGTCAATCTTTCCATTTTCTCATAAAAGTCAAAAAAATCTTTACGAACAATGTGAAAAGTATCATATCGTTTTACCAAATGTCTGTAAAACCTAATTGAGGTGTTAATGGTTAATTCAATTTACCAAAAGATATCTACTTTAATTAGATATGGTTTAACATTTGTGAAAATTAGCAATTTTTTAGAAATGTGTTATTGGTTCGGACTATTACTTTCTTCTATTTTGAAAAATTAAATAATCTCAATAGACTGGTTCTAAATCAACCCACAAAACTAATACAGTTGAATTTCGGTGATCCTATATGAAGCGCTCAGAGGAAAAATGTGACAGAGAGTTTTAAAGAAAAACAGTATAAAAAAAGTTTCGAGGAAAAACAGTAAACGAAAAAGTTCCGAGGAAAAAAGGTAAACAGAATCTCGAGGTAAAAATGTTACTCAGAAATATCCGAGGAAAAACGTTATAGAAAATGTTGAGGGATAAAATGTGATAGAAAAAGTTCCGAGGAAAAACGTTACAGAAAATGTTGAGGGGTAAAATGTGATATAAAAAGTTCCTAGGAAAAACGTTACAGAAGATGTTGAGGGGAAAAATGTAGTGGAAAAAGTTCCGAGGATAAGCGATATATATATAAAACTTGAGGGAAAAAGTTTCTTCTGGAGGAGCACAGAAAAAACGTTACTCCAGTAATTCAGTTTTTTTTTTGTATTATAAGTTGATCACGAACACCCTCAAAAAAACATGAACGTAAATATGATCGATATTCTTAATTTACCCGAATTTGAAAAATGGACTGGGATAATGCAAGTTTTTAACTATTGAACAGATTTTTAATATTGCAAAATAATTCTGTAATAAAAAAGTGGTTGAAAAAGTCTGTTTTTCAAAATGTACGCTCATGTTAAAAGACTTTAATTTAAAGAGTTAAGTTTCTTAAGTAGTATAATATGTTGAATATTGCAAATAATTTTGCAATGAAGAAATTCGTCAAAAAATCTGTTTTTGTACTTTCACTTAAGTTTAAAGACTGTTGTTAAAAAATTCCGGGTTTTGAACGACTATAATAATTTTCAATATTGCAAAAAAATTTTGGTTTGAAAGATTTACAATGTTTCCGGTGCTTCCTAATATTTCACGATAATTTCGCAATAAACAAATACGTTGAAAAATTATATTTTACACAAATTTTGCTCAAGTTAAAAGATCTTAATGTGAAGAATTTGGTTTCTCAATAATTATAATGTTTTCAATATTGCAAAATAATCTTGCAATGAATAAATTCGTTAAATATTTTTTTTTCACTTTAGTTTCAGTTTAAAGACTCTTGTGTGCAAATTTGGATATTCGGACGATCGAAATAATTTGTAATATTACAAAATAATTTTATGATAAGCAAAATTATCGGAAAAGGTTGTTTTTTTACTTTAGCTTCAATAATTGTAGAAGTGTAGAGTGAGAATGCAGATGTATGAGGTTTTCTATGATTTTTAATATTGCAAATCAGTAATTTTGAATGATTATCATGATTTTAAATAGTGTAAAATAATTGTACAATGAACAAATGTGTCGAATATGGCTGTTTTTCCACTTTAGCTACAGTTGTAATACTGTACAGCTGGAATGCAGATTTTTCACGATTCAAATTACATTCAATAGTGCACAATAATTTTGCAATAAAAAAATTCGTCAAAAAATGCCATTTTTTCACTGCAGCTACAGTTGAAGAACTGTAAATCAAGTATGTGCATTTTTGCGTTTCTTATCATTATCAGCATCACAAAATAATTTCGTAACAAACAAATGAGTCGGGAAGGTTTGTTCCTTCACATGTTTGCTAATGTTTATCGAATGCAATATGGGCATCATGATTTTTCAACAACTTCATTAATTTTGAATACTGCATAATAATTTTTCAATAATTTTTAAATTAATCATTTGGAAAAGTCTGTATTTCTTACTTTTGCTGTAGTTTGTTGTAACTGCACCGTGCCATCGCGAGTTTTGTGTAGATTCATTTAGCTACATTTGCAATAATCTTAATTATTTGATCACAATACAAATTTGTATGATATGACAGTTACACTTTCAACCTAAAAAATGACATTTTTTTTAAAAAAGATACATTTTGGAACTGAAGCGCTCTCTTTCAACTAAAGAAAGAAGAAACAATGCCACTACATTGTTCATTTCAACGGAAAAAAGACGAATGTCGAAAAAATGGATAAATCCTCTACGCGATTTCGAACACAAAACTACTTTTTCGATTGTCTTGCAGTTACCTGTCGCATTCATATTCTAGATCACATTGTATTTCGCAGTAGCATAATGATACCTCTGAATGTATATTATATAATTGTATTAAAAATTCACCACGCAAAATTTGTAATGAAACTTCTGCTGCAAGCAGTGGAACCGTCTGCGTCTACGCCAGTGGCCGTCAAAAAATCTCAGACGACCCCATGCTGCGTCCGGGAAATTGAGTTTCGTCAGGGTAATAAAGATCGAATACATCCCAACGGAGAAAGTATAAACTTTAACAACAATAAATAATGTTAATGTGAAAGTGCAGCGATTTTGTTATTTCATTTTTTAGAATAATATTCAGCTTTATTACAACCTTCTACGATAATCAGAAGCTGAGAACGTGACTCTGTTTATTATTGTTTTTAGCAGAATAAGTTATTATTTTACCTGAAAGTAGCTGACGCCAATTTGTTACACAAGACTTACACTATTGATGTACCAATTTGGAGAACACCTTTTAAATTACTAAAGATAGAACAGGTAAAAGGAAAAAAGAAAGAAAAATGCGAATAACTTGGTAAATATAAACATTTGAATAAAATATTCCTCAGTAATGTTGGAGTAAACCTGCTGGGGAGTATTTTTTCTCTCTTGACAATTTTCGAAAAAATAACTTGCTCTACAGAAAAACAGCTTTTGATTGTTCTGGTATTTCTTTAATCGATGTTTTCTATAAATGTATCAATATTATCAAAAAATGTTATGAGAATGAAAATATGCATCTTTCGAAGTAGACCAACTTTTGTTTGAAAAAGAGCTATACAAATTTGTCATAAATAATTTTTTAAAAGAAGCGTAGTTTTTGTTTTAATCGTAAAAATAGCATTAAAAATAAAAAATTTAATCTTTGGAAAAACCGTACAAAAGACGAAAAAAAAATATACAAAAGTTATTCAACCAAAAATGATCTACAAATTTTTTATAAACTTTTCTTATAAACATTTTCTTAGAACCAGTTTACGCTAGGATGCGTATTTTTGGTTTGGTTTAATAACAATTTTTTTTGTATAGGATGAGCACTTTTTTCAATTGTAAAAACAAGACAATGAAAATACGTATGTTTTAATACCAATGCATATTATGAATTGTAATAATATAAATTTATTGAAATGATACATTGTTCAAGGTAGTTGAGAATAAAATTTAATGCAAAACAAGAAAAAAATATTGAAGTAATCATGATAAATAAAATTTCTACTTTATATTGCAACATATGAATAAGGAATCCCAGGAATTTGATATCAAAGTGTTGAACATAATGTAGAAAGGTTCGCACTTTGGACTAAATCGAGTGCGAAGCACGAGGTACGTGATGAGAATGTGTTCGTTAAAGCCGAAGGAGCTTTAACAAAAGAGGATTCACAATCACCAAATTACAGTTGTCGATGCTGTGACCTTTAATTTGAAAAGGTCTCTGCACAAATGTGTGGAAATACAATGACTGAGCGCGTAGCGCGAGGTAAATACATTATCGAGCGCGAAGCGCAAGATACATATATTATCGAGCGCGAAGCGCGAGAACCAACAGTCGCGCGGGCAGATTTTTTCAGTAGTAATTATAACTTTACTAGAAGCTTGCTTCACTGTTAGAAAAATCGGTATTAAATTTAATACAAATGTATATGAAGTCATTTGCATACACAGTAGTTGAAATTTAATATACATTAAAATATGAATAGCGGCACACTTTATATTAAATATAATACACAGGTCTGTATAGCAGCGTGCTTGAAAACTCAAAGTGCTTTTATTTCTTTAAATCTTATAAAATATTTGGAATTGAAGTAATAATCTAAAATTCGTTGATTAAATTTCTTTTTATGGTCAAAGTGCAACGTACATGTGGAACTCTTTCCAAAATTTTCCCTGAATGGTAGAAATTTAATGTGAGTACAGTTGATTGTAGGTTAGGTCTATCATTTATTTACGTAACTGAACTTTTCGACTTAGAATCCAATTTGGTTGTTGATAAATTGTAAGAAGGTATCATGTTTTATTATTAAGAATCGAAAATTACTGCTAATCTTATTTTAATTTTATGTCAAATGGAATTATCTGAGCGATTATCATCAATGTATATGAAATTTAATAAACACGTTCCTAAAAAGCGATTTCATATGTTTGAGATATTAATTTTAATATACATTTGTATTTTAAATTTAATACTATTTTTAACAGTGTTCATTAAGAAATTTCTTGTCCTTATACAGGGTGTCCAAGTATTCAAAATACATATTTATAGTTCCTGATTCCTTGTGAAAAACCAAATAGAAAAATATCAAAAAACAAATTTGATTAAATGCATAATTACCGAGTAATTAGCAATTAAAGATTAACCAATCAAAAGAATGAGTTAGATAGTCGACAGTCCATGTGCCATCGCTACGAGTGTGTGAGAATACAAGTTCAGATCGTATAATTTCCGCTCCGTTTGTTTTTGTAGGTGGTTTTGACTCTTGGATGCAACTTCACACTTGAACGAGATTCAAAAACTAAAAAGTATATTTTTCGTAGCAACCAAATTAGAAAAAATTGCTCGACGAGTTAATGATCTTACTTTAAATGCATGCGTTGTTTGAAATTTGTAGAACCCTCCTGAATTCTTAACATTCTGCAGAACTCTCCCGAGTTCTGTAGAAATAATTACTTTATCAATTTTGAATTACCGTGAACACTTTTGAATACATTGAATTATTTGGAATTTCAAAACTTTTGAATACGAAATGTATAAACTGTCGGTACCGGTGAAAAAAATTGCCAGTGCAGGTAAAAAAAATTACCGGTACCGAGAATGTTTTGTATCGGTTTTTGAACCGTACCTAAAATTCAAGGAATTCACGGAATTTAAGCAATTTATAGAATGTGAGGAATGCATGGAACTCAAGGACTTCATGGAATTCATGAAATTCAAGGAATTCACGGAATTCATGGAATTGATGAAATTCAAGGAATTCATGGAATTTACGGAATTCATGGAATTTAAGGAATTCATGAAACTCAAGGAATGTACGAAATTCAAAGAATTCATGAAATTCAAGGAATTCACGGAATTCTTGGAATTCATGGAACTCACGGAATTCGAGAAATTTATTGAATTTGAGGAATCTATAGAACTCAAGGAATTCATGGAATTTACGGAATTTAAGGAATTCATGAAACTCAAGGAATGTACGGAATTCAAAGAAATCATGAAACTCAGGGAATTTATGGAACTCGCGGAATTACGTGAATTCCATCAATTCCGTGAATTCCATCCATTCCGTGAATTCCATGAATTTCGCGAATTTTACCAATTCCGTAAATTCCATAAATTCAATGAATTCCGCGAATTTCATCAACTCCATTAATTCCATGAATTACGTGAATTCCACGAATTCCGTGAATTCCATGCATTCTATGAGTTCCATGAATTCCACGAATTCCATGAATTCCTTGAATTTCATGAATTCTTTGAATTCCGTACATTCCTTGAGTTTCATGAATTCCTTAAATTCCATAAATTCCTTGAATTCCATAAATTCCATGACATCCGTGAATTCCTCAAATTCCATCAATTGCTTGAATTCCGTGAATTCCTTAAATTTCATGTACGGTTCAAAAAACTTTTAAAAAACTGGTCGGTACCGGTAATATTTTTTACCGGTACCGACAATTTTTTTTACCGGTACCGACAGTTTATACACTTCGTATTTAAAAGTCTTGGAATTCCAAATAATGCAATGTATTCAAAAGTGTTCAGTGTGAAGTTGAACCAAAGAGTCAAAACCTACTACAAAAATAGAGGGAGCGGAAATGATACAATCTGAACTTGTGTTCTCACACACTCGCATATTTTGTTCAGAATTTTCCCTCAAATTTTCCCTTACTTCCAATTATTTTCGTGGTATGTAGGGGGTGTTGTACCCCCTTACAATTTTTTTAATGATGACGAGAAAATCGCATTTTTCATCCTTCATTGTGATAAAACTTTTCCGATTGGTTTCGTTCCACAATATTGTTTTTTTCAATGTGAATCATTCAAGCAGTCACTTATTACCCCCATCCTTGAGGGACTGTTTCACCCCCTTAAACTGTTTTTCCGCAGATATAAAAAAATCTGTGTCGCTTAGTTTTTGGTCCTCTACAACATATTTCAAGCTTATCAAAATCGGTGACGAACACCTGGAGTTTCATCTAAATCGCAGGTTGCGTATATGCATATTTATGATAAAGATTTTTAGGGGTAGTTACGCCGTAGAATATGATTTTTCGAAAAAATGCAAAAAATGTCAACTTACTCTAGTACAGTTCTGTAACATATATTTTTTTCAGAATTCCCCCTCGAATTTTCCCTTACTTGCAATTATTTTCGTGGTATGTAGGGGTGGTTAACCCACTTACAATTTTTCTAATGACGTCGAGCAAATCGCGTTTTTCATCCTACATTGTGATGAAACCTTTCCGATTGGTTTCGTTCCACAATATTGTCTTTTTCAATGTGAACCATTCAAACAGTCACTTATTACCCTCATCTTTGAGGGGCTGTTTCGCCCCCTTAAACTGTTTTTCCGCAGATATAAAAAAATACGTGTCGCTTAGTTTATAGTCCTCTACAACATAGTGCAAGCTCATCAAAATCGGTGACGGACACCTGGGATACCTTCCTTGTCAGAAGCTATAGATTGACGTGAGAAAACGAAAATCGATTTTTTCCGCATTAGGTTCCTTTCTTCGCGGACGGTCACAAATAATTTTGTTCCTTAATTTAAGAAAGTAACTTTATTGAAGGACAAGAAATTTCTGAATGAAGCAAGCTTCTAGGCAGTGGCGGACTGGCCATAGGTTGGGATGCGGGAAACCCCGCCGGCGCCCACCCTATCAGACGCCCCTCAAGGCATGTAGGCGCCCTCTAAGATCATTTTTTTAAACAATGGAAATGTTTTTATTATTGAACAAGAGAAAGAGAAGGAATTTACTAAAATGGTACTTCATATACATATTGTACTCCATAAGCTATTTAATCATAAACATATAACATCATACATGAATTCCAAATTATACTTCCCAAGCAAATAAAAGTTTTGTGAGGATTAATTTGTTTCCCGTTCCAGGATTCGTAACTATGCAAAAAATAATTGTATAACAGAATTTTTTCTCATTATATAAAGCATCAGAAATGTATTGATTACCTGCGTTTATCAAACTATAAATATAGTTCAAAATTATTTCGTATAACTTTAAACGTTGCAACATATTATTGTGTAAAAAAATGATTTAAAATCCTTTTTTTATAAATTAATACTATAAAGACACATCCTAAAATTGTAATTATTTAAAAAATATATAGTATAATGAAAAAAATCCAATTATTTTCAAAAATTAATTATTATCTTCCTTATCTAGTTTCGATTTTTAACCTATACTCTGTTGTTCAAAATATCCAAAATGAAAGTGAAGGAATATTTGAAATAATTGAATGTTTTAAATTCAAGGAAAAAGAGGCAAAAAGTTTGAACGTCTCATTCATGAGATAATTTTATTTCGAGAGAAAACGATTTTGAA
>CAKNWT010150602.1:0-17918 GCA_932066315.1 Andricus coriarius
GCTTCGACAACAAATCATTTATCGAACATTCGATTTTAAGATACATATACAATTGGCGTGCACATTTGAAGAACTGCAAAATTGCTTTCTTTTAGTCAAAAAAGAAATTGAAAACCACGAAATCGATTTTTATGCTACCATTATATATTGTTACAAAAATGCTAAGTTGCTTATAATTATCGTTATTAATGAAAAACCAACCCACATATTTACAGAACGTCACAGGCTGAGAATCTAGGGTTTTTACCAAAAATGAGCATTTTGTATAAAAAAAAGTGCACTTATTTATACTTTACTCGGAAATTCTGGAATGGAATTCTAATTATTTGCTCTAAATTGAAAATTTTCATCAACTGCTAATGCCTTTTGCTTTATTTTTAAAGTAGGAATTCTCGAAATCAATTGCCACTTTATAAAAGACAAAGTTTGAAAGGATTATTGTTTGAATTATTAAATATTTCGAAGCAAATACGCTGAATATTTAATGTTTACAATGTTCACGGCGCATGACAAACTTCAATTCATATTTCACAGCAAATTTTCTAGTCACAAAATCGTTTTTGCGTGCAGCTTTTACAAATAATCTACTTGTATATACGATCGTTTCAAGATAAATATCACTACTAGAAAATTGCTATTATACAATTATTTACACATATCCAAATTCCGACGCTTAACTCCTTTTTCTATCTCTCACAACAAAGTTGCTATCTGCAGATGAAATGTGCATAAAATCATATTGTAATGAGGAACCGAAAGCAAAATTGTTGCAAAAGAAATCAAAACTATCCTAGAAGGAAAAAGAAAATTGTGAAAACGGAAATTGTGCGAGTTTTCTTCGAAGAGAATAAAATAAAAAATGGAGATGAAAAGGAGAGGATGTGGTGTATAAAAACAAAAAAAATGCAAATGAAGAGAATTTTACATTTCATTCTTTTACTTTATTTCAGCAACTTTATTGTTTGGTGCTTCTTGTGCCAACCACTTTCCATAATGAAGGCATATTCGCTATTGCGGAGTATATTTTTTTTCATTATCCATAATATGTTTTAACGCAGATACCATACGTCTTATAAATTATCTTAGCCTCCACTATCGTAATTTTCTCGGTTCTTAAAATGCAAAGGACAAAGCGATCGTGCGTGTTTTCTTCTTTTTTTTTACTTTTTTTTTTTAAATCGCGTAAAATTCGGTGTTATAATAATTAAAGCGAATCGCACTCGCTTTCGTGCATGTATACATTTTTTTCAATTTCGAGCGTGTCTAGGTGTCTTTAAATGCCCGACTGACCAGCTACAGTGAGCTACGTATTTACAGAATTGTTATTGTTAAGTATCATCTACGTATATTAAGAAACATTAATTTTTGCATGCACCCTCTCGCTTTTGCACTCTCACTTGACAGGTAACTTAACTAATCTACTATCGGTAATTTCTGTACCTGAACGTGCCAGAATTATCGTCGGAAACTCAGAAGAACAGAAGTCTATAAATTTCACAAAACTTCGCTCGTAGCACCAAATAATTGCAATTTAAATTTAAAAAATTCTAGATGATTTGCACTAATTTAAAGATAACTTATTTGAATTAAAGATACATTCAATTAAAATTAATTGAACTCAAACAATTGAAAGGAGCCTTCATCCGCAGTGATTTCAGCTGATTTTATGTTAATCGAATTCCTGGTAATCTCCATTAATTTTAATCCAAGATTTTTTAAGGTAATTTCAACTGATTTTAAATTAAATCAAGCTGAATTTTATTAGGGCTCACAGTGTATAAGGAGTTCAAAAAAAAGGAAATAGGTTATTTTTTTCATGAAAAAAGGGAAAAATAGGGGAACGGTGAAATATTAATTTTTACATGTAAAAAAGAAGAAACAATCTTTTCATAAGAAACGTTGTATTTTTAAACAAAGTTTAAAGAATGGCTTTTAATGGCATTTAATGATTTTGTAATGAATTCTGACATTAAAGAATTTGCCATTTTTTGTTAATCTCATAAATTCCCTACTGATGAGACTCTACTGGATGACAATTCATTTGCCAAAAAACATCAATTGCCAGTAGCAATCCGTTTTCGAAAAAATTGACTTTTATCAACATTTTTGCTAACAATAGAATTCTCAAATGTTGAATATTCAATTATCAGTTTTCTTCCATTTTCAACAGTTAATAACTCAGTATTCGATTCTCTTCAATTTTCAACAGCTGATAATTCAATTCGCAATTTTCTACAGTTGAAAATTAAATTTTTTCCAATTTTCAATGGTTGGAAATTTGTAACAATATAATTTTCAACTGTTAAAAACTTGAGTATCAATTTCTTTAATTTTCAATAATTGAAAATTAAATTTTCAATTCTGTTCAACTTTTAACAGTTGATAATTCGATTATCAATTTTTTTCAGATTTTAACAGCTGAAAACTCAATTTTCTTCAATTTTGAGCAATTGAATTTTCAGTTTTATTCAAATTAAGACAATTGAATTTTCAAATGTTTAAAATGGAATAAAATTGAAAATTGAATTTTCAACTGTTAGAAATGCAACTGTTGAAAATTGGAGAAAATTGATAATTGAATTTTCAACAGTTGAAAATTCAATTTTCTTCAATTTTCAGCAATAGAACTTTCAACTGTTGAAAATTGAAAATTGAATTTTCAACTGTTATAAATTCAACTGTTGAAAATACAATTATCAATTTTGTTCAATTTTCAACTGTTGAGAATTCAATGATCAATTTTCTTCAAGTTTTAACAGCTGAATTTTTGAACAGTTGAAAATTCAATTCTTTTCAATTTTCAACAGCTGATAATTCAATTCTCAATTTTCTACAGCTGAAAATTAAATTTTCTTTAATTTTCAACGGTTGAAAATTCAATTTTCTCTAGTTTTCAACGGTTGAAAATTCAATTTTCAATTTTCTTTAATGAATTTTCAGTTTTCTTTCTCAACTGCTAAGAATTTGTAACAATAGAATTTTCAACTGTTAAAAACTTAAGTATCAATTTCTTTAATTTTCAATAATTGAAATTTTCAATTCTGTTCAATTTTTAACAGTTGATAATCCGATTATAAATTTTTATCAAATTTCAACAGCTGGAAATTCAATTTGCAATTTTCTTCAATTTTGAGCAATTGAATTTTCAGTTTTATTCAAATTAAAACAATTGAATTTTCAACTGTTTCAAATGGAATAAAATTTAAAATTGAATTTTCAACTGTTATAAATTCAACTATTGAAAATAGAATTATCAATTTTCTTCAATTTTCAACTGTTGAGAATTCAATGATCAATTTTCTTCAAGTTTCAACAGCTGAATTTTTAAACAGTTGAAAATTAAATTTTCTTCAATTTTCAAAATTTGAAAATTCAATTGTTTTAAATTGAAGAAAACTTCAATCCATTAAAAAAATGCTGATTTTTTCAAAAACGGGTCTTAAAGAATACCGTCATTACTAACTAAATCGTGATACTTTTTTGCCCAACAAATTATTTTAGCTTTAAAGTTTTATTTAAAACCTAAATAGTTTAGTTTAAAATCGGGCAAGTAAACGTTTGTAAATATTTTATTGGCAAATGCAAGTTAAAATTTTACAATTCAAACTCGAGACTACTTTCCGGTCCGAAATTTAAAGAGAAAAAGGGAACATTTTTCGAGAATAGAGAAAAAAGGTGAATTTTTCCAAAAAAAAGGGAAACGCAGGGGAATAGGGGAAAGACAAAGATCCCTGTTATGTGCATTCAACTAATTACAATTGATTCCAACTGATTTCAAGGAGACTTCAACTGAATTCAAAGTGATTTCAACAAAACCGAAGTGAATTTAATTTTTGAAGAAAAGAAAAAAGGATTTCTCTGGACTCGAGCGAAGCTTTGGGAAAGGAGTAATACAATGAGATCTGCGAAAGGTGTGAATCTCGTCATGGAGAGAAGAGAAATAGTATCAGTCGAAAAAACAAATAATAGTCTAGAAAAAGAAATGATTGTAGAAAAATTACTCTTCGCTCCACGAATGAATAAATGAAGACACAACCGCACACGACAATTTAGAGAGAAAAATTCTTCTAATCTAATTTTTCAAATTATTGTTACTGTAACGGCAGCATTTGCTGGCTATTGGAAGGGGAGGGTAACGCTTACTGGCTGTTGGATTATTTACAAGCTCTTCGCAAAAGCACGTTCCCATTCCACCTTTTCATTTGACATTTCTTATAGTACTTCTATACAATATTTCACTCGACTGGTCTCACTAATCCACGAGTTATTTACCTTAACTGCGATTCTTTACACTTTAGTATGTACGAAATTTACACTTTTACAATAAGACGAAATCTGCCGAAAATCAAATTGTAATAATCAATTTGAAATAAAAAGCCTTTTCTTCAAGTTCTCTTCATTTCTTGCAGTTTCGTCCGCATTTCTTCCCGTTAATCCATCAGAAATTATCTAATCCCCTATCCAATCCAATTAAGCCTATGGATACAATTTAGAAATCATACATATTAAGCAAACGCTATTTAAAGAGACATTAGGATAGGAACTTTACATTTTATTTCTTAAGAGCCTTTTTTTAATGTGCTAAAAAAATTGCAAATTTTGAAACACTGATCGAATTCGCACCAGAAATAAATTTCAAGTCACATGGTGACTACAGTTTATTTAATTCTTCATTACTTCTCGCGCAATTTCGGTCAGAGAAAAATTTAAATAAAACTGACCCAGTGTTTTGAACCTCTTAGAATCGTCCTAAATTATTAAAAACCTATTTCCAAATATTGCACTCATAATCGAATCTCTCTCTCAATTTCTCCAACTTCACGAAAGCTGCGTCATATCTCAAGACTCCCAAATTTAACCAAATCCACACCTTTTTTCAACTACTTAAAAAGACCCTCAAAGAAATTTTAGATTGCAAATAATTTGTAAACTAAGGTATTTAATTACTATATACATTGATAATGTGATTAGCAAAGAGCGGATTAGCGCAACTGTGAATTGAGCTGACGAGCCCAGCTCGGCTCTTACATCCGCAGCTCGGCTCTCACATACACAACTCGGCTCTCACATGCGCAGTTATTGAGATATTTACAAATGAATTGTATGAAACAATCCTGAAAATTTTCTCTCTCTATTTTCGCGTGCAGTTGGTTTTTTAATATTTTTTTTAAACCTTCACTAAGGACGGCTCATGGCTAAAATACTTAAGACGACAAATTGTTTTTACCTATGATAAATCGTGCCAAAAATTGGCGACGATCTCTTGAGCCTGGCGATACGTAAAAAAGGACCCATCCGCTAATTAATGTACATGTGACTCGCTTTAAATTTCTCTCATGCGAAGAAAAAAAAACTGTGTAAATACAAATGTTACTGGCGTTAGGAAGGAAGTCCTAGAAATACTAAAAGTGCTGAAATCGGTGGATGCGGATGGATTGAAAGAATCAATCGTGAGACAAATACACTTAGTCCATATTTATCTACCTACACGTTTTACCAGTTTTACACTCTCGCAATTTACTAAATGACTACTTAAATTATAATTAACCTAAAATCACACTCAGAACGTAATATTATACACTGTGTGACGATTTTTCATCGTGGACGTGATTACAAATTTAATGTTCTCGATAAAAAATCGAGACACAACAGTGTTTACGCTAAAAAATAAGTGGGACGTGTCTTAATATATACATCAATGTCCTAACGCATTTCTTTTTCTCGTATTCCTTTCTGCTTCTAGCATATCGTCATTGCATTCTTTCAGATTTTTCGGCAGTGTTTTGTCGAACTATTTGCGTTTTTAGGAATTGCACGTTCCTAGGATTTTATTGAATTCGAAATCAAAAATTTTCGAAGATTCAAGTTTGGCGATTAGAGATCCTTTTTGAAAAACAAAGCAAAGCATTGAAACGGAAGAATTGTCTAGATTAATCTAGATATACGAGTATAATCACAGGGTCACAGTTTTGTTCCGGCCTGGTTAATATTTTTTTTTTATGATGATTTCGAGTCAATTCACTTCAATTTTACTCATTTTAAGGTATTCTCAGTTTACTTCAAGTCAATTATTCAAGATGATTAAGTGATGCTTCAAGTGTTGGATTCAATTCAATTGACTGTGCATTTTTTTGAACTCAATTGGTTCCATTTTTTTTTAATTTAATTGATTTAAAGACATTTACTGTGAATTTATTTGAATGCCTGCCTGATTGATTTCATAAGAATTCACTTAAATTCGATTGATTTTCTTTTGATTTCATACGATTTCAATAAGATTTTATATCAGTTCCAAATCTAATCTAATTTAAAGTTCAAAACTGATAGAACTTAACGTTGATGATGATGATGGAAAAATAGGTTCAACCGTAAAAAAGTTGAAAACCACAAAAAATAATAATAATGTCTAAATCATCATTTTAGTCGTTCTGATCAGAAATCCGCTGTATTGACCCAGTTAAATAATCAAAATTTAGAATATCTTGAACGTCTTTTCAGACAAGATGGAAACTTCGAATAAGGGATCAATCATTTTTAGATAATTTAAGATAATAATACCAATGGATTTTATTCTGGATAATTTTCATTAACAATTTAAATTTATTTCAATGAAATTATCAGGGTTCACTGTATAAAAGGAGATTGAAACAGGGGAAATAGGGTAATTTTTCCACGAAAAACGGGGAAAATAGGGGAGACATTAAACATTACTTTATACATATAGAAAAGAAGAAACAATCTTTTTATAAGAAATATATTTCTAAATAATGTTAAATGATTTTTTAACGACTTCTGACTTCTGATCAGAGCTGGGATTTTTTTAAATCTCATAAATTCCCTACTGAGAGTAGGGACCTGTTTTTGAAAAAATCGACTTTTTTCAAATATTTTGTTTTATGGATTGAAATGTTTATTTATTAAATTCTCATTTTGAAAATTGAAGAAACTTCAACTGTTGAAAACTCAATGTTCAATTTTCTTCAATTTTCATCGGTCGAAAATTCAATTTTCAACTTTCTTCAATTTTCCACAATACAATTTTCATCTGTAGAAAATTTAATGAAAAATTTTCTTCAATTTTCAGCAGTTAATAATTGAATTTTCAACAGTTGATTTTTCTACTGCTGATAATTCAAGTATCAATTTTCTTCAATTTTCAGTAGTTAATAATCCAATTTTCAATTCTCTTCAATTTTCAATAGTTGAATTTTCTACTGATGACAATTCAATGATACATTTTTTTTCAATTTTCAGCAATTAAATTTTCAACTGTTAAAAATTCAACTGTTGAAATTTGAAGAAAATTGATAATAGAATTTTCATCTGTTGAAAATTCAATTATCAATTTTTGTCAATTTTCAACTGTTATAAATTCAACGATTAAAAATTGAAGAAAATTGATAATAGAATTTTTAACAGTTGAAAATTAAAGAAAACTGAAAATTAAATTTCATAAATAAACCAATAATATTTGGTAAATTAGTAGTCACTCAATGGATATTCAGTAGGGATTTTATCAGATTTCCATTCACGGCGATATAAAAAAGTCCAACAAAAAATAAAATTTGTTAAAACATAATTTTTATATGTTTAAAATCGTTACCATAATCAAAAGTAATTTCTCTTTTAAAAAATACCATAATTAATAATTCAATCGTGATACTTTTTCATCCGAAAAATTATTTGAGCTTTAGAGTTTTATTTAAATTCTGAATGTGTGAATTTTGTATTGGTAAGATTTAAAAAGAAAATTTAAGACGCAAAAGTCCCGAGTTTAAAACGTGAAATTTGTCAAAAAATGGGAAACGTAGGGAAATAGGGGAAAGACTGTGATCCCTGGATTTTACACAAATTTTAAGTGATTTCAGCTTAACTCAAAGTGATTGTAACCGAAAAAAAGAATTTCAATTGAATTTACTACAAATGTATTTGCATTCGACTAATTTCGAGATCATTTTATTTTAATTTCATTTTAACTTCAGTTTATCTCTCATCCTCCTCCACTTTCAAGTAAATGGAACTGAATAATTTTACCTGATTTCGACTGATTTTAATACGAGCGAGAAGATTTGAAATTAAACTCGAACTAATTCAAATGAGTTCAACTGAATTAAAAAAATGTTCATATGAAGTTCATTCAATTCAAGTCGTGTATTCAATTGAATTCTAAAACTTATACACACACCGATATTCAATAAGCTGAATCCCTACAAGAAAATATACTAAAAGCTTCTAAAGTCGAAAGCTTTCAGGCTGATTAAACTTTACACTTAAATTTGAATGCTGAGATCTGATATTGCACGACTAAAAAATAAACCTAATAATAAAAATCACATTTCAAATTCTCGTCCCTGCTTTGCTTTGAAATCGTCACCCTGGAAGGCCGCCTAATCCTTACACAGTCCGTCCGCAAAAATTGCATTCATTGAATATAACACACTAATAAAACCGATTAGCCATCGGCTCGTTGCACAATATCAATCAGTACGACTCTTTCATTACATTTCACACTTAAGTAATTCTTACTAGTCGCTTATATTACACTTATGTATGCGTAAAGAGAGATTTGATATAACGTCTAGTGTAATTAAATAAAATACACTTGAGAGGAAGCACTAGAGCTTCTTCTTTCTTTTTTTTTATCGCACTCGATAATTCGATATCACCTGCTCCTTCTCCCCTTTCTTAATTCGTAATCGTAATTCGTAAATTATATGAAACGACGGACACGAGTACCTACTGAATGCATACTGTACATAATGCTTTTAACAGCGAAACGAATACGTGCTTCCTAGAATAATTACTTGGCCTCGTTCGCCACGATCGTGGACAGCTAATTAAATTAGAGTTCAATTATTTCAAATACAGATTGACCTCCCTTACTCTATTGTAATTCTTAACTAGGGGTAGTCTTAATATTTCACGTCATTAAGATCAGTGGAGTTTATAATTTACATATAAACACGTCAGGCAGGCGATACAATAATTATTATTATTTACTCGCTCAGTTTATTCACTTCTAGACCGATTTCATATGAAATCGGGCAGTCTGTATCGTAGGAACTCCTACTCTTTCAAATCACTTAAAGAATTTTGGAAATTTGTTTAAATTACCAAAATGTCATACATTTCTCACAAACTAAAGTCAATTTTCTCAAAAAATGAATATGTGGGAGATATCCTGTAAGTTCCGTCCTCCCTTTTTAGTTTTTATTTTCGAAAAATGAACGCCATTTTGGTAATTTAAATTTTCGGTTTGTTTTCCTTTAAGTGTGAATTTGTTCCCAAGATATAAGTTGCTAAAGAAAATTTTCGTAAATTTCTTCAGAATTCACCTAAATATTCAAGTAGCCCTAATTCTTTTTCATGAAAAAAAATTTCGGTAAAAAGCATAAAATAAGTGTCTTATCTTTTGCCTTGGAAAATAATATATTTCAGCCCAAAACAATTTCGTGATCATCAGGGTCAGACCGTCCGGTTTCATATGAAATTGGTCTCTGGATTAGAAGAGAAATGATTCTAGAATGTGATTCTATCTTTTTGAGGTACTTGCAGTACCACATTTTCGAAACCGTGAAGCTTTCGTTTTAAATAATAGAGTAGAAAGAATTGTCAAGGTGTACCAGATCTTCACCTTTGATTCTCACAGTCATTAAATGCCAGCCGTCTTTATGCGTTAGAATTAAAAAAAGGAAATCTAAAAACTGGCCCTACTTTCGAGATTTTCGACTCGGGATTTTCTCGATTTTCCCTTTTCCCTTGTTCACCGACTTAGAAACTAAAGATTCAGCCTCTCGCTTCTGTCTCTCGAAAATATCCCTATTTTGTAATTGTCTATCTTGCATTGTAGTCGGCAATTGCGTTAATTAGCTACGTTTCTCTCCTAAAATTCAAGTTATCAGCTAGTCGAAAATTTCAGGCTACATTGCTCGGCAGTCTATTGTCTCTCTTGGATCTTCTTCGCAGTTTGCTTATTCGTCCAGTTCTGTGCGTCGACTTCTGGATTCTATACGGTCCAAAAGACGGCAGACGATTTTTCCAACTCGAAGAAGCTTTTATTCCCATTGATGGGGAGAGGGTGGCAATTCCGAAGGATGCGCCACAGTGGAGCTGCAAATCGTACCCGAAAACATTAGAATTTCAATCTTAGTTTAGGATTTAGTGATGTAAGTTGCGAAAAAATGCAGATTAATAACTTTGGATGCTTTGTGAACGAATCTTAGAGGTGATTGTAAAAAGACATTGCAGCTTTGTTTCGTTCAGATGATTTTTCACCCGAGATAATGTAAGTGAAAACTGCAATTTCTCTTGAAGCAAATGGAAGAATTTAAAATAGGTGAGTTTTTGGTTAGTAGTACAGTATATTTTGTTCCATTCCAAAATATACAGTTCAGAAAAGTTTAAATTCTTCCAATGGGTTTATGATTAATAGAGTGAACTGTTTTGATATGAACCACAAAAAATAAGGAACTGTTCATCTGATTTCCATGCAGCTGTCAGCATACGTGACAGCTTTCACAATTTATATTAATTTTCTGCGACTCGTTTCTATTAATTAGTTTATACTTAACTTTAGTACAGGGCATGTGCCACAAACTCTCCAGTTTTGCTTTGCCAAGGTCTTTTTAATTTTAAGAAAAAGAACATTATCACTACAAATCTACATGGTTAGAATTCCTGAGGTTTAGCAAAAATAATTAAAAATACTTCTCTATTAAGAGCGACGAACTTTTGACTGATTTAGAGGCCTCGGATTTTATATGAGAAATTCAGAATAGTGTTAGCAGTAGCATATATTTGGAAAATAGTAGCAAAATAGTGTCTGATAATGCTTTAAGTATTAAATTGGTGAGTTTACTATTTTTAAAATCTGGTTTACAATATATATCAGGCGGAGTGCAAATGTTTAAATTAATCTCATCGTTTGAGCATATTTTGTTTCTGTCTTAATTTTTCGAGGGGATTCTATTAAATAAAGTGTTTTCTATTTATAATTTGTGATGCAGATTTATTTAAAAATTTAAGTATCTTTAGAGTTGTGTCTAAAATGAAAAAGAAACTGAATATAACTTTTTAAGAGCAGGAATATCTTATTACTTGGAATATCCATACAGTTTCGTATATTTATTATAATGTTTTTTTTTCAGTTTCTACTTATTCGATTCATACGTTTAATTTATAAAACATAATTAATCACTTTTTGAATTTGTCTCGAAAATCTATAAATTTGAATAATATTTCAAACCAATTCTTATGTTATCTTCTTATAATTAAAATGTAGTACATATTTAAGTGAAATTGATGTGGGTACTACATAAAATTAAACTTAAACTGCTTCGAATTCCTAACTTTTCAAGTAAAAAGATTGCATTTTCAATAAAATAAATAAATTTTTAACCAAATAGTTGAATTCTCAACCAAATATTTCAATGTTCAATTAAACAAGTTTAATTTCCAACCAAATAGTTGAATTTTGAAATAAAAAATATCAGTTTTTGACATAAAATTGAATATTTAAATTTTTAATTAAAAAATTTTATTTTACACAAAAAAAATTCAGCAATTGATGAATTTTGACCTAAAATTATGAATTTTAAACTGGAATACTTGAATTTTTAACCAAAAATATGAATTTTCAAACAAGAAGATTGATTTTCTACCAAAAAGGACGATTTCTTAACCAAGTACATGAATTTTTAACAAAAATGTTCAATTTTCAAATAAGAAAGACAAATTTTAAACTAAATTGTTCAATTTTGAACTAAAAAAGGTCAGATTAAGTTCTACCAAAAAAGACGAATTTTTAACAAAATACATGAATTTTCAACTGAAAAAGATAAATTGTCAAGCAGAAATGGAATATTTAAATTTTCAGTTAACTCTTTTAAGCATATATTTTTTGTATGCATGAACACTTCCTTTTCTGCATCCAATGACTATTTTAGGATGTAAAAAAAATCAACATCACAAAATTGAGATTTTTCGGTCTTTTCACATTTTTTCTCGAAAACTAATATTATTTCATATTTGAAAACCAGCATACGGAATCGCAAATTTACTGAGAAAGTATACAAATATTTTTTCAATCTTATAATGCCAAAAATAACTTAGTTATACCGTAAAAACTGCAAAAACCAAGGTGGTAAGTATATTTCCCACTTGTAAGAGTTAAAAAAATTAATCTTCACCCAAAGAGATGAATTTGCAAATAAAATGATGGAATATTCAATTGGAATAGTGTTACATTTTCTGTTTAAAAAAAATTTCAAGCAAAAAAAACTAATTCAAAAAAGTTACATTTCTAAACGAAGTAATGAGTTTTCAACTAAAAAGATTAATTTCTACCAAACAAGACGAATTTTCAACTAAAAAAGGTAATTTTTCAAACTAAAATTTAATAGTTAAATTTTTAATTAAAAAAGTTCATTGTTAACCAAGGAGATGAATTTTTAATTGAAATGATGGAATATTCAACAAGAATACTTACATTCCAGTTTAAAAAAATCAATTCACAACTAAAAAAAATCAAATTTTCAACAAAATAGTTAAAGTTTCAAATGAAATAGTTTCATTTTCAGTAAAAAAATTACTTTTTAGCTTAAAAAAATGAAATTTTCAGCAAAATCGTAGCTCATTTTTCAAGCAAAGAGATGAAGTTTCAATTAAAATGATGAATCTTCGACCAAAAAAATTAATTTTTAACAACAAATTTTAACTTTCAACCAAGTAATTACATTTTGATTCCAAAAAGATGAATTCTACAAGAAAAATGTAGTAGTTGATATTTCCGTCAAAAAAAGATTGTAATTTTGAATAAAAAAATTTGAATTCAACCAAGCAAGACGACTTTTCAACTCAGAAGGATTTTTCAGTCAAGAGAGAGAAAAAATGGGAAAAAACTGTTGAATTTTCAAGCAAAGCATGAATTTTGAACCAAGGAAATTAATTTTCATTAAAAATGAGTAAATTTTCAACAAAAGACATGAATTTTTAACCAGACACTTGAAGTTTCATCCAAAAAATACAAATTTTCAACCAAAAATAGAATAGTAAGATTTTCACTTAAAAAATTAATTTCAAACCAAAAAAATAGTGAGACAGTAACACAAAGCTACTTTTACAAATGATGAATCATTTTTATTAAATGTTATATTGCAACATATTGCAATTAAAAAAAAATTAAGCATGCTCTCGAAAAAATTTCCTGACATTTGCAGGTTTTCCAGGTAGGGTAGACACCCTGTATATAATATACCTAGCAAAACACATTTTACTTGCATTTTAGTACAATCATGAGAAAAATAGTAACTTCTCACGGATCAAAGAACCGGTAAGAATTTGCTGGCGCCTAGAGTGAGAGCCATAAACTTCGCTTAAATTTAAGCGGTAGGGTAAGGGGTCTCTCCACTCTGAGCATCAGAAAGTTATTACCAGTTCTCTGATCCGGGCCCTCAATTAATATAATACGTTTGGGCCTCCTTACCAACTAGTAATTTATTATTTGAAATCAAAGAATACCGAGACGAGAGTTGTACTTTAGTCCATACGTCTTGGCAAAGCAAATCAGAGTACCTAGATAAAATGTAATCTAACTACAGGATTGGAGGGGTAAGTTACAGGAGATGATGGTTAATACCAGCCTATCGTGGATAATATATGGGGGGAGCGTTCATGTGGATTTCAGGGGCCACTATAACGAGGTTGGTATCCGTGGGGGGTACTTCGGCTAACGAGCACCGCGGCGAGTATTACGCTCGAGGTAAAAAACAACACTGAAGGCTGCATGGTTGATCAGGCCTTCTTTACTTTCTTAGTTCTTACGCATGACACCCATACGTTAATGAAAAGTAGTCAATGAAAGCTTTTGCATTATTTACATGTAACGTGATGTGAACAATAAAGCGACGAGTACGGCGTATAAAATATGTGTAAAAATTCAAGGTGTCTCCAGCTTAATTCGTTCAGCTTCGCTTATGTCAACTTGAGATCATTTTCATAATAACTTCATTTCATTCAATTATATTATCACACTTCGGTACCTTCATGCTAAACTCTCCAATCTGGGGTTAGCAGTCTAAACTCTCCAATTTGGGGTAAGCAGTCTAAACACTTCTAGCAGAGGTTAGCAGTCTAAACTCTCCAATCTGGGGGTTAGCAGTCTGAACTCTCCAATCTGGGGGTTAGCAGTCTAAGCTCTCCAATTTGGGGTAAGCAGCCTAAACTCTCCTAGCTGAGTTTAGCAGTTTAAACTCTCCAATCTGGGGGTTAGCAGTCTAAACTCTCCTAGCTGAGGTTAGCAGTCTAAACTCTCCAATCTGGGGGGTTAGCAGTCTAAACTCTCCAATCTGGGGGTTAGCAGTCTAAGCTCTCCAATTTGGGGTGAGCAGTCTAAACTCTCCTAGCTGAGTTTAGCAGTTTAAACTCTCCAATCTGGGGGTTAGCAGTCTAAACTCTCCTAGCTGAGGTTAGCAGTCTAAACTCTCCAATTTGGGGTAAGCAGTCTAAACTCGCCAATCTGGGGGGGGTTAGCATTCTAAACTCTCCTAGCTGAGGTTAGCAGTCTAAGCTCTCCAATCTGGGGGATAGCAATCTAAACTCTCCAATCTCATTTTGCGTTGGCACCTAACGCCACTACGCGTACGTGGCGCCACGGGTCAGCACAACACGAGATTGGGGAGTTTAGACTGCTAACCCCAGATTTTAAAGTATAGCATGGAGGTACCGAATTATAATTTTCGTCATTCCAAGAATTCAACGAATTGCAACAAGATTATCAGGGTGGCCGCAAATCTTCATTCTCAAAATTCCCTGACTAATTCTTTATTTTCTCTGACCATTAATATCTAAGGACCAAAATTCTAATCTTGTAACTTTTTCAATCTAGAATCTTTTATAGGCGGAATAAAACAATTTGAGACTAAAATTTACATACTCTAAATTTATTTATATATTTATTTTGAACAAAAAATATGACTTTTCTATCATATCAGATTAATTTTTTAACAAAATAGTTCAGTCTACAACAAAATAATTCAACTTTCAACAAAGTAGTTGAATTTTGAACAAAATAGTTGAATTTTAAGCCTACAAAGATGAATTCGCAACCAAATATTTTACGTATATTTGTACTACTAATTAATAATGATCTAATGTAGGTTCATTTTCTAACATAGGGCAGTCTCCCTTAGAATCTTTTAGAAATCGAGTAAAACAATTTTAAATTTTTATTTATACATTTTTTACTCATTTTTCTCAGGGCAATCACAGTCTCATTTACCTTTAAAAAAGTGAAAAAATGGCATATTTAAACCGAAAAAGTGACCAGAAGTGACTAATTACAAACCCAAAAAGTGACTAAAAGTAACTAAAGTGTATTAATAATGTGACAAATGTTCCTTTGAATTTAAAAGAATTCAAAAGAAGTCGATTCATAAGACTTCAAAAAAAGTTAAGTTAAATTCAACAAGAATTCAAATGAATCGGGGAAATGTAGAAAAATTTAATTATTTTCAGTAAGACTAGAGTAAATTTAGAAGAATTTAAGGGAAATGAGAAGTTTTCGAATAAATTCTTTAAAACTCAAGGTGAATCTACAAAAAATACAAGTGAATAGAAAACAATTCAAATATATGACAAAATTAATTGAATTCAGTGTAATGAGTTTAGAGAAATTTAAGGAAATCCAGAAAGACTTTGATGAAATGCCTAAGAATTCAAAATGAATTTAGAAGAATTCAAGCTATGGAAATAAGTAATAAATTAATAAAAATTCAGGGTAAACTATAAATTAATTAAAATAAATTGCAAAAAACTATTCGAAATTCTCTTCAAACCTTTTAATTCCACTAGAATATTATGAAATCCAGTGAAATTCTTTGAAATATATTTTCTGAAATCCTGGCATATTTATTAAAGTACTTTGCGTGCCTATAAAATCCCTTAAAATCATGATATGCATTGAAATCCTCGAAAATCTTATAAAATCCATTGGAATATTTTAAAATACCCTATGATATTTTAAATCTTCTGAAATTCCGTCAAATTATTGAAACTAATTAAAAATTCCTCATAATACTTTTAAATCCCCTAAAATATTTTAAATACTTTAAAATACCTTGAAACTTTTTACAGCTGTTGAAAATGTGTTAAAACCTTTTTTAATACCCTAAAATATTTCGAATCCTTTAAAATCCCTTAAAGTTATTGAAATCTATAACAAATTTCATGGAATTTCCAAAATACCCTAAAATCTTCCAAATCGTTTGAAATACTTTCAAGCTATGGAAATCTACTTAGAATTTCTGGAAATCTTTTAAAATACCCTAAACTATTTCAAATATTTTAAAATCCCTTAAAGTTATTGAAATTGATTACAAATTTCTTGGAATTTTAAAAATACCTTAAAATCTGTCAAACATTTTAAATCCCTTCAAGTTATTTAAATGTATTAACAATTTTTGAAATTTTTTAAAATATCCTAAAATATTTAAAATCCCTTGAAAATTTGGAAGCTCTTGAAAATTCTTTGGAATTTTTACAAATTCCCTCAAATCTTTCCAAAATTTTAAAATCACTTTAAGTTATTGAAACCTATTAAAAATATCTTGGAATCTTTTAAAATACCCTACAAGATTTCATACGAATTGACGAAAAATCAGAAAAAAGTGACTATAGTGACTTTATCTTTAAAAAGTGACTAAAATCGACTGCTCTGATTATTCTTGACAGTTACTTAAAGTGCTTCTTAAAGAAATTCCCTTACTTTTGCAATTTTTTTTGAAAATCACTGATCTGCGACCACCCTTGATTTTAGATCAAGCCTTTTAATTATTTGATTTTTATTCATCATTGTAGGCAGTTGAATAGAAAATGGTTTCAGTTTTTGGTTTTCTGTTTCTTTTACTAAAGTAGGCATCAGTAACCCTATCTGTAAGAAATAACTCGCTGAAATTAAAGGGAGTAGTTTCTGTGGTTAAAACATATACGTTGGATTTTTAGAACACCAAATTCAGTTTTCATAAAATCATAAATTAATTTTTGATGAAAATATTAATTTTAAAGAGAAGATAATTTTTTTTCTTGAAAACTTTCAACGAATGAAATCACTGAAAAATAAATTTACTTTACGCTTAACATCCGATAAGCACAAGAAACACCATGTGTATTGACACATACTAAAAGAAGGCACCAGTCAATCTTTCGACCATTAGAATGCTAATTGTTCAGAGTTTCTTTTTTGCCTAATAATTTGGACGAGCAATCAGTTCATGAGGTCAAAATAGTGACAAGAGTTTTCCCATCACTTAGGAATTATATTTTCAAACTTCATGAATATAGAAACTGCTGTCAATAAATTTTCTAAAAATTGTCTAAATACAAAAATCAAACTATTGAATGGAAAAGTAATCTCTAATTACAAATATTAATTTTAATATTACTAGTTTTTAATTAAATAATTGTCCTTACGAGACGTCACACCTACCGAATGTTCAACCATCGCACTTTCACTTACGTGTTCGAACTACGAGGGGAGGTGTCACACCTCTTACGACAATTTAATTTATTTTGCAAAACTCTTTTGAATAAAAGGTTTCTCCAACTAAGGGCATTCCAGCCCAGAAAAATGGTGAAAAGAAGTCTTTAATCCCTGTATCATTAATATTTCATTGGTTCTCGAATTCACTGGTGCCTCTCGTTTAGGGGCCTTGCATAAATTACGTCAAGTTTATTGAATGGGGGGAGAGGGGTACGTGGTAAAAGTCATTTTTTACGTAAGATATTTTCACGTTTATGGATCACTAAAAAAAAGTTTAACAATTTGATAGAAAATTAAACTACTAAACTACTTTGTTAAAAATTCATTTTTTTTTCAGATTCATCACTTTAGTTAAAACCTGCTTCCTCTGGTCGAAAATGTA
>CAKNWT010150643.1:0-16943 GCA_932066315.1 Andricus coriarius
AGTTCTATGGCCCAACGTTCTAACGGTTGCCACAGCTGCACAGTATACAAGTGTTTGCACCTCTAACGCAGTTTGTGTTGCGTTCAAATGCATATGTAATACCTTGCTGTTCAGGTGTTCTATTAGTGCACGCAGATCATTTGTGATGTTCATCTTGGGCAGATAATGCCTTTGTGTTGGTTCTACATGTTTGAACTCTAGTAAAGTATGAACAAAATTCCTTTGAAGGTGCTGTAGGTTTTCTGCGATTTCGCTGGTCTGATCATCGTTGTTAATGTCCGGATGTAGTTCTAGTGGATCCGGTACTTGATATTCATTATCCCTTATAGCACCTATGCCTTCAGCTTCAATCAGTTCTTCATTGTCCACATCTTCCAAGGGAAGGTCATCAATAGGAAGCTGCTGTTCCGCTTCTATTTCGATGGCAGCTATTTCAACAGCCGAAAGCAATCTATTTACAGATATTGAGCATTTTTGATCTGCTAGATTCTGCTCTTTTATTCTTGTGGCTAGTTCTGGGTACTTAAGTAAGAAGAGTCGATGATGTTCTCTTCTTACACTTAGCCCGATTTTCTTTGCCAAAAAATACAAGCGCATTACATCTCTGTTCATATGGTATGTCCATTTTAATCGCCTTCTTGGTTGTTGAACCTCTGCTTCTGGCTCTGGTTGTATTGGGCCATCTACCTCTGGAGGATGTGGTGGCGCTGGATCATCACCAGGTCTAGGAAGAACATCAATTGCCGCTGCTTGTTTGTGTTGCTCGACTTCCTCTAACTGATGTTCATTGCCGTCGTTTTTCCACGCCAAATTGACCTGTTTTTTAATCTCCATTGCTCGATCCTCTGAGATGTGTAGATTAGTCCTGATGTCCTGCACCTTAGCGATAAGATCTCTTAGAGCGACTTTCTCTATTTGAGGATACTTTGCAGCAAATTTCGTTCTAAAATTGTATCCTTTTTCGCGTGGTGTTTCAAACTTCGCACTTTCATAATAGAGACGCACCAATTCTTCATTCATTGTGGTATCCCACTTGATGCTCTCCCACGGTATTTGTGTTGAGGTGGTTGGCTGCAAATAGCTAACGCTAGCCAAAGCATCCTCACCAGGCACAGTTGATGTTCCACTGCTTACCGTTTGTCGCAGATGTTCTTGCTGGCCAGCTGTTTGATTGGTGAGATCTGCCTGACCATCTCGCAGCTCACCATCACCACCGTCCCGCATGCTGTGGCCCCCAGCGGTGGCCATCACCGAAGTGTCAAAATTGAAGTGGCAGAATCACAATCAGCAATAAATATTGTAAGGGTAGCTACAGTAAAAACGGCCACTAATAAGCTACGTCATCGCATCGCGAATCTCTGTCCCCTCTCTCTACCATCACCAAGTGCTGCGACTTCATAGCCATGCTGGGCGGATCGCTACGCTGTATCCTTGTGTACTACTAATTTTTATAGCGTATACCTAACATTTAATCTGTAGTTTATATTTTCGTCCTGCGGACGAAGGCGGGCGGGATGTTTGGCTGCTTTTTACCGTCATCTGAAATTGTGGGGAGTTTGACTTAGTTATTGTCTCTTTAGTTTATTCATTCTCGGAAAAGGGGCTGCACCTGAAATAATACTGTAAACTCTGCGCGTAACTCGAAGGTCAGCGTAGTATATATATATAGTATATATATATATATATAGTATATAGTAATTACCTATGGGTATAAGCGACTTTGGACAAATTTGCCCCGCCCCACCCCCTCAGGAGGCAAGGAGGGGGGCAACTTTGTAATTTCAAATGGGAACCCGAATTTTCTATCACAGATTCAGATTCTCCTTCATGAAATACATAAGTTTTATTTTCCCCCTCTCGAAACTAAAATGTTTTCATTACCATCCTCGTTATCATGTACTCGGAACCCATGAGACATGCTATTTAGTGGCCCATTAGTATCCAAGGTTTTTGTTTCAGGCGCCATTCACTCTACTCACATACTTTTTGTAAACTATTTGTCACCACATTTTTTGGCCTGGCATACTACTCTAGCTTCCTTCACGTCCATGAATTTTCTCTCGCAAGCTCTCGTGTTTCTATGACTTCTTATGTCTCTTGGCATTAATGTCTCATTTACAGATTCCAACCATTTTTCCGGCGGTCTACCTATGGGTATTCTGCTATTTACTTTACCTTTATACATGTATTTGGTAAGTCGTTCATCTTTCATTCTTTCAACATGTCTGAACCATCTAAACTGATTTCTTTCTCATATGTCAACTAGTGTATCTCCTGTACCACATTCTTTAAGGATTATCTCATTTCGGACTTTGTCCATCAGTGTTTTCCCGCATATTGTGCGCAGAGGTTTCATACCAATCGCGTTAGTTTACTCTTGTCTTTTTCTTGACATGTCCATGTCTCACTACCGTATAGTACAGTCGGCACAAATATAGAATTATGTATGACCATTTTAGATTTTTTTCATATGTTTTTATCTCTGGGAGTGGACCTTGCTCTAGCGATTACCTTCTTACCCTCATTTATGCGCCTATCTAAATCCCCATCTATTTTTCCGTTGCTAGTGAGTAAGCTACCCAGATATACGTACTTGTCAACTTGTTCTAATCTCTCATCATTTTGAGGCCCATGTTCTTCATGCTTGTATTAAGTTTATTCAACATTCGTTGCAAGTCCTCGATTGATTCTGTCATAATAATCTTGTCATCTGCGAAAGCTAACCCACGTACCTTCACTGTTACGAGATCTACACCCTGTACGTTGAAGAGAGCCATTCTTAGACCCTTATCCATACGTATGATAGATAGCCATAAGGACATAACACATCCTTGTTTCAGGCCTTGCATATTATCGAACCAGTCACTCAGTTTCCCATTAACCCTTATACTCCCTTTACTGCCTGCATATATTGTTTGTATTGCTTGTAGGAGCCATCCATTGACTCCGTGCTGTTTGAGGACTTCGCAAAGTTTACTTCTATTCACCTTGTCAAATGCTTTTTCTAGGCCAACAAATGCACAGAAAACTTTCTTTCCTACTCTTAAGCTTTTTTCTGTGGTCTGTCTTAAGCTAAATATTTGATCTGTACATGATCTTCCTGGCATAAAACCACTTTGGACTTCCCATACCTTTGATTCTGTAATTTTTCATTACCCTACGAATAAGCATTTTTGAGTACATTTTACTTACGGTGCTTAGTAAACTGATACCTCTGTAATTATTGCAGTTGCTTTTATCTCCCTTTCTTTTGTATATTGGTACGATAATCGCTTTTCTCCGATTGTCTGGGGTTTGTCCCGTCTCGATAAGTAAATTTATCAATTCGCACAACCCGTGAGGTATGTAGTACTCGCCACAGTATCAGCATTTCAGTGCTAATACTGTCCTTACCAGCAGCCTTACCATTTTTTAAGCTCTTAATTATATCTCTAACCTCAGTAATACCGACGTTTTCAATTGGGGTTTCTAATGCATTATTTTCTATCTCGCAGTTCTGTTGCCCTATATGTTCACCTCCTCATAATTCTTTGAAAGAGTCTTTTAAAGCTTCCACTATCCCGTCTGTATCATATAGCATTTCACCTTTCCTGTTTCTCGTGCTGACAAACTGTAATTTTACTTTCCTTCATCTTTTTAAATAATAGTTTCATGGTTCCTTGAAAGTCGTTTTGTAATTTCGTCTCTTCTTCTGTTCTAATTTTATCTTTACTTTGCTTGACTAGTCGTTTAACGTTCTCTCGTACGCTTCTTTCTTTTCTTGTCGGGCTGCCTTAATTTTATCATTCCGCCATGCGTCACCAGATTTTCTTCCTACAACCGCCGTACCACATACTTCAATCGCAGTTTTAGCAATGATATCCCGTAACAAAGTCCACGCGCCCTCTACATCGTTATTGCTTCTAAGCGCCCCCAAGTTGCCTCATCTATTCGTTCGTTTATCTTATACTGAAAATGTATTCGCACTTCCGCTTTCTGTAAATTTTCAATCTTGATTCGCGTTTCTTTCGTTTTTGTTTGTTTTCTTTCTTCTCCATCGCCGCTTTAAGTTCATTTTGCAGACTAAAAGGTAATTATCAGAATTGCGTTCGGAATTAATTATACTTCGGTTATTTCCTCTACACCAGGTGTACTTGTGGATCATTTTATGGCGAAACCAAGTATTTGTAATAAATAGGCCCTTTTCTAAGCATAAGCTAACTAACTTTTTCCCGTTATAATTGATTTTTGGATCACTGAATCTACCTAGTACCCTTTCTTTATCTGTCATATCTCCTAGCAAAATTATTCTTTCATCTTGATCGCATGTACAAATTGTATCATTTAAAGTGTCGATGACGGCGTCTTTGACTTCCCTCGGTTCGCTATCAACTGGGGCGTAGCACGCTATCATGAATAATCTTCTGATTCCTACCTTCATTCTAGCCCGCAACAATCTGGGAGATACAAAATCATGATCTTTGAAATGCTGTCTTGCTTTTTCATTCATAATTGAATCGACTCCTTGACTACCATGTGATTCACTACCGACTCCTGACCATATTTCAAAACCACCTTTCAACACCCCATTTTCTATGTTTCTACATTCGCGATCCTTTTTCTTCGTCCCAGGTACACATAAAATATCTAATTTCCTCACGTGCATGGTTTCTTGTAGTTCTCTTATCTTAAGATCACTCACTCCTGCAGAATTCCAAACACTCAGTCTCCATTCATCGCCTGAAACTCGACCTTTGCGTTTACCGTGTGTATGCATTTCGTCAATCAAAGTTTGAGTCCATTCTGAGGCTATTTTATTGTTTGTGTTATTCATTTTTTAAATTGAACATCCAACTTTCAACTTTATTATGATACAGGGAGAAGGGGGGGGGGGCAAAAAAGCTAAACCGAGAGAGTCACAATTGGTTGATGTTTTATGCTGAGAAGGTCACCAACCTGCATCAGCGTTGTATTATATAGAAGTTCAAATGCTCCAATCTGCCAATTCAAATCGTCTGTATTCAAAGCCACAATTTATGAAAATAAACAAACTTTAGAATTTTATATTTTGTTTCTTTCCCTTTCGGGACACACGACTTTCTCCTTCAAAAACACGCCTGCGGCTGATTTTGAAAACATAGGGTACCCATGTGTCAAAGGTTAGTTTACAATAGCGTCGTATTTTGAAGTTAACTAATGGAAATATTGAGTGCTTTAAGTGGATTTTTCTGAGATATTCTCGAAAATGTAAAAAGAAAACGAATCCCTGAAATACTGTGGAGGTCTTGATTTATTCTGAGCAAATTAATTGGAAAAAATATTAAAATATTATTTTAAAATTCAGTGAAAACCAATGAATTAACCCTTGGAACCTGTCCAAAAGCCCTAAATATGCCAGGAATTTTAAAAGAAAAAAAAATCTTTTTCTTTTGAAATCCCTTTCAAACTATTAAAATCAGTCGAGAATTCCCTTGAATATCCCAAAACAATTTCAGATCGCCATAAATGTGTATTTTGAAATACCTGGAGAAACAAATTGTTTTTTTTTTTCTAAATTCTATGAAACAACTCTGTTTTCCTGAATAAATTTCTTGAAATTTTATAAAGAATTAATTAATAGATAATTGAATTGAAATGATAGCTTTTAGTGAGAAATATTAAGCCCCTCCCTTCCGCCTCGCTTCATCGTCATATGAGACGCTTAAAAGTCTAAATTTTTATTAAGAAGAAAAATTCAGCGTTATTTGAGGTTTTTAGCTTTAGAAATTACATTTGATCGCAAGATTAATATAAATTGGTGTAATGTACTCATCTCGCAAAATAGGCTTCAATATTTTCTATTTTCTTTCTGATTTTCGGGTTACACTGGAGTTACACGGTTAGAAATCATTTATGAAATCGTCTGTATTCAGAGCCACAATTTATAAATTTAGTCCAACTTTATATTTTGTTTCTTTCCCAAATTTCGGGAGACACGACCTTCTCCTTCAAAAACACGCCAAAATATTTCTATTCATTAATTTGTTTATAACATATAAATAAATAGAGTAATTTCATCTATAATTAAAATATCTGCTTCAGCTCATCTCCTGACTATTTTGCTATACTGTGTTCAGGAAATATGCTATTTCACAGAAACACAAACTAATTTATTTTTATGAATTTTGTCAGAAAACTATAACTTCCGAAGGTTTTATGTATCTGAGATAAAAAAATTTTAATCTAACGCTTCGTTACTTTTTTGATCATAAAGTACAGGCTTTAAGCCGGCAAAGCACCGCTTTGGTGTTATTTTGAAAAAAACATGCATAATAAGTTGCAATTGAATATAGAAAATTGAGTTTATTTATAATCCCTATAGCGATTTTTTTCTTCTTGATCTCAAAATAATGGATAGGCATCAGTGAAATTATTTCAGAAGGAAAATAAGAGATGAAATCCCTCTTTGGTTGAACTAAATCCACGAATTTCGTTCAAAAAAGAATAAACCAATTATTTTCTTGAGCCGATACAATTTTTTTGGTCAATGAAATCATTTTCCTTCGTAGATGCTGGATGAGAATAACAAAATGTTTGATCTAAAAAATTATTATGTTCCGAGAAAAGCTGTTTTTCAGGACGGCCGTTAAAAATAAGAGACTTATATTTTTTCTGTAGGAAAGACCACCTACAGTAGACAATGATCCTACACATACACACAAATATAATCCTACAGATACACGCACAAATATAAGCAAAATAATCCATTTTAATTTTAATATAGTAACACATATTGTGTGATAAGTATTAATTACATTAAATCAATTATTTATTAATTAATTATTTATATATACTGTAGAATCATTATTCATTATAGGCTGGTCTCCACTAAACGATAATGATTTCAAGAAATATCGATTCTGAAAGGAAGAAAATAATTATTACTAATTTATCATGTTAAATAAAGTTTAACTAAAATTTCTTTTTTGTTATTTTTGATGACCATACAAAAAATGAGATTTTGAACAAATCATTTTAACACAAAGTTTGTTTGCATTTTTTTATGGTGACAATTTTAGGATCGCAAAGTGGAACGCAATGCATGATTTTCATTCAAAAAGTTCTGAAGCCTTCAATTTGGATCCAATTGAATTTCAACGAGTCCTGAGGTCCGCGATTTTGTAATTTGGTTTTGCTAAATTATTTCATTTTTACTCAGAGCTTGATAAAAATGACATTTTTCACAAAAACAAGTTCTTATATCTCAATAATGGCTTCTCTTTGTTCCAAATCATCTTTTTATAATACATAGAGACTTTTTGAATAAAAATAATTGGTTTATTTATTCAATTAATTATTATAAATCAACGCAATAACAAAATTACAAAAATCGTAATTTAAAAGTGGGAATTTCGTCATTTTCGAGCAGAAAAGTTGTTTTTTGCACTAAAATTGTTTCAAGTCATTATGAGAGTATTTTTCAGTCACCGAGATGTATAAAATTTAACAATAATAATTCATAGAAACAATATTATTGGCAAAATATTAAAATTTGGGATTTCTTGGATTCGAGTTTCCTTAATTAGATACCCCTAAAAATAATGTTGGTTTATTATTTTTCTTCGAATATAATAATTTTCATTTTTATAAGCAATTAGGATAAAAAACTGCAAAATTATTATAAAATTGTCTGGCGAT
This sequence comes from Andricus coriarius, assembly GCA_932066315.1. Lineage (NCBI taxonomy): Eukaryota > Metazoa > Arthropoda > Insecta > Hymenoptera > Cynipidae > Andricus > Andricus coriarius. The sequence continues at coordinate 7,657 of CAKNWT010150643.1, forward strand.
GCGTTCGAGGCTGCATTTTGTTTTGGGTTAATCATTATTAATTTATTATGATAAGCTTGCCGCAGATAAAAAGTTTCCTCTGGATTATAAAAATTATTTATGAAACAGATTATAAATAAATGTTCATTACATTTACTGACTGAAATTCAGCATGTACTATTAAGCAGTTTATATGTGAAAAAACATTTTTTGTCTTCACAAAAAGGCCAAAGTTTAGTATTCATTTAATTTAATTGTTTAAAAGAACATTAAAATCGTTACCTTTCAACAAATATAATTGAACATAAATTCGCTCTCTTCCGCGGGTAGAGTCACGACGCCATGTGATTAAAGTTTACTGGAAAATTGAACTCCGCCTCAACTCATTCTGTGGAACAACCCAACATTGGTCGTTCGAGCCAGATATTTCATGCGCAGCCTATATACCTGCGTCAACAGTTTGCCGCATCCTCACAGACGACTCCTCGTGCTTCAGACGATGGCTACCCGAGCCCGAAGCCAAGAGCCCACGCAGCAGACGTGGTCGACATTATGTCTCCGTCCAGTCATCTGCGAGCCTCACCCGGCCTTCGCCATGGACCCAGCCACTGGAGAACCGAGTAAGTACGCTGAAAATCGCAATTAATTCCGCTACAGAAGCTACGCCCTCTGTCTTCTGTCTAACGCATCGCTTCAGAAGATACGGCCCCTGGCTCAGGTGCACTGCCTCTGAAGCTACGCCCTCTGTCTTCTGTCTAGCGCATCGCTTTAGGAGATTTGGACCCTGGCTTTGGTGCACCGCCTCAGAAGCTACGGCGCTCTGTCTTCTGTCTAGCGCATCGCTTCAGGAGATGCGGCCTCTGGCTCAAGTGCACCACCTCAGAAGCTACGCCCTCTGTCTTCTGTCTAGCGCATCACTTCAGGAGATACGGCCCCTGGATCTAGTGCACCGAATCAGAAACTACGCCCTCTGTCATCTGTCTAGCGCATCGCTTCAGGAGATGCGGCCCCTGGCTCACTACAGGAACTACGCCCTCTGTCTTCTATTTAGCGCATCGCTTCAGTAGATAAGGCATCTGGTTCAGTACAGCGTCTTCTGCTTCGTCTTCTTCTTCCTCTCCTAGCACAGGTGTAAGCCGACTCAGGACACAGCGCGCACTAGGCGCCGTGCTGCGCCAAGCGGCCCGGAAGATCCTTAACCACGTGGAGCTGCTTCACTGAACGGAGACGCAGGATAGCGATTACTCTATCAACGAAGAATATGCGGCGGCCGAGGACATTTACACCGCGCCCAAGGGTCGACTGTAGGATGTGCAGACTCGCCGCGTGACCGGCCCCGCCTCCATGGGAGCTTCAGCTTCAGTCTCCAGTACCAGGCGATCAGCCAGATTGCCAATGATTGAGCAACCTCAGCTCAATGGGACGATTGGTTCATCACAGCAGCGAGCCTCAACATATACTGCAACACAAGGCGCGGTTGGGAGGATATTAGCCGAGCTGAGAGGAACACAGCATCGGCCGCGAGGGGCTTCCCGACGTACTAACAGCTCACCACCTACCTCCAACAGCGCTGACTGATGCTGCAGCCTCTCACCGCAAGCCGCACCTCCACAGTCACGGATCTCCCTCGAGCCTAGGCCGAGCTGGCTCGAATCTTCGACCCAGCCGGCTGGCTCGCTCAGGTCCCGGTGGTTGCTAAGATGCTGATTCAAGACCTGTGGTGAGCCAAACTCGACTGGGACATGCGCGTTCCTGAGCGAGTCGTCGAGCAACAGCCGCAGCACTGTACTCCAGAACCAGTGACCACCACGGAGGAAACGCCACGACCTGCCTCCTCCCACCAAAGAGGACCACCACCCGGATGACGATCCCGCGACTTGAGCTGAGAGCAGTCCTCCTTGCAGACAATCTTCTCAACTTCGCAGCCACAAACTTGGACATCCCCCTGGCCGACTGTCGTCTCTGGGGCGACTTAGAGATAGTACTCCTTTGGATTCACTCCGATGCTCCGAAGGAAAACAATTTGGTGGACAACCACATCGTACACATTCATGAACTACTATCCGTTCACGATACGAAGACCCCTCCAAAACAGCTGCACATTTTGGTAATTTACTCGCAAGAAAAAAATCGCACAAAAACACAGCTTATGCCATGATAAAGCTTACTTTATTACGCTTAAAACGAGTTCCAATTTGTTTATATACCAAAATTGGTTTGGAAAATATCCTTAAGATTGTGATTCATGTTCAAATGCATTTTACGTTAATTTTTATTAATATATTGCAATTTTTATTTAATTATGTACATTCAAAATATGAAAGCATCTATATGATTTTTTTCAAATTTTTCATACTGTTCAGTTCAAAGATGTCGTCATCGAAAGTCAAGCAAGGACAGAGTGACGCGAAAAAACCACGGTTTTCATCTTTTCGCTAAGGATATTTTCCAAACCAATTTTTTTACATAAACAAATGGGAAATTGTTTTGAGCGCAATAAAGTAAGAGTTATCATGGCACAAGCTGTGTTTTTGTGCGATTTTTTTCTTGCGAGTAAATTGGTCAAATGTGCAGCTGTTTTGGAAGGGTCTTCGTATCGTGAACGGATAGTAGTACCCGACGCTAAATGGCACTACATGTCAACCAGAGAGAACCCGGCTGATATCGCCACCAGAGACACTAACATCCCAGGTATCTCCCAATCCAGCCTATGGTGGGACGGACCCGTCCGGTTGAAGGAAGACGAGGCCGCCTTGCGCACTTACAACTGGACACCCTCGAGTTCCACATCCAGACCACCCACCGAGCCAACCAATCTGGAATGCGTAGTCGCCCAGGTGGCGCCAACCGACGAGCCTCCAGCTGACAAATTCTTGAGCCTGAACGGACTCCTTAAAGGCATGGCGCGTTGCAGATGAGGGCTTCGCCGACGGATAGATCCAAGCACGCCCTCAATCCGTGCCCCCGCAAGAACCAAAGACCTGTACAAGAAATACGTGATCTGCCGATCCGCCGTGACAGCGCGCTGAGAGGACTAGTGCCCCTTGTAGACGACACCAGCCTCTTGTGGGTCGGCGACAGGCTCTGCAACTCGTCACCTCCTCCCGATGAGGAGCACCCGATCATCCCGGACAGAAGCTGCAACCTTGATCGGCTTATCATCGACTGGGCTCGCCTCCGGAGGCTACACGCCGGCATCCGCGCGACGTACCTCCACGCCAGCCGACGCGCCTGGATAGTCGGCGGAAGAGCAGAGGTCAGGAAGCGCGTCAGAGAAAGCACGGTCTGCACCAATACCAATGCTAGGCCCATGAAACAAGCCATGGCCCCCCTGCCAGCTGCCCGATTGACCCCGTCAGCCGCCTTCTTCCGGACCGGTGTGGACTACGCTGGTCCACTCGACATCCTTGCAACAAAGAGCCCTGTAGTAAGGACGACCAAGGGACACCTTGATCTCGCGGGAGACCTCACGACGCAGAGCTTTCTCGGAGCACTTGACCGCTTCACCGGCTGATGCGGACTGCCCCAAGAGATGTGGAGCGACAACGGCACAACATTCCATGGAGGAAACACCGAACTTCGTCACCTGCTGAGCGCGGCAGAGATGGACTGGGGCCTCGTCGAAGGAACTCTTGCCTGGCAGTGTGTACAAGGAACTTCATCCCTTCCCTCGACTCCACATTTTGGCGGCCTTTGGGAAACGGGCATCAAGGCTGCGGAATCTCATCTGCGACGAGTCGCCGGTCCCCGCAACCTCACGTTTGAGGAGTTCTCCACGCTGCTAGTTAACATCGAGACGATTCTAAACGGCAGACCCCTCACGCCGCTCACCGGCGATCCAGACGATATCGAGCTCCTGACGCCTGTTCACTTCCTCACCGGCAGGCCGTTCACCTCTATGCCGCGGCCTTCCATCTCCGATACACTCTTGGATCACGCAACACACTGGACTTCAGTGAAAGACCCCCGCGACCACTTCTGGGCGCGCTGGAGCCGTAAGTATTTGAACAACCTCCAACAAAGAGCCAAGTGGAACCGGCCGCGCTCGAATCTCGCGTTCAACGACATGGTCGTCATTATCGACTCTCCTCTTAGCAAGCCCAGCGGAACCTGGCCACTCGGGAGGATCACTGCCATTCACCCCAGGCCGGTCGGCCTAGTCCGCGTTGCCACGGCACGTCCAGCAGATAGCTCTTACGTCCGACCCGTCACCGAGCTAGCGAAACTGCCGGTGAGGGCTCAGGACCAGGAAGACAGAACCCCCAACCAGCAGGACCGAGACCGACAGCCCGCCGACCCACAGCTGGAGGATGGGCCGCTCACGGCGGGCGGTACTCAATCTCCCGAAGAGCCTTGACACGGCGGGCGGCACCTACATCAGCGGCGTGGACAAGCAGATCTTAGACTGGCTGCTCCCGGCGGGCGGAATTCATTCGATTCCGTTCAAGGAACGAGGCGGGCGGGATGTTGGATTGGGGGTTTCGCGGTCACCCCACCGGTTGCTTCGTCGTCCGCCTCTCCTTCTCTTTCATCCTCACTCCTGCTTCCATTCTCGGAATGTTCGCTCTCTTCCGTGGGGAGAGTCACGACGCCGTCAGTATGTGTGTAGCTTTCGAGCAGACAACAGTGTGAATAAAGTTTAGTGAACAATTGAACTGCGCCTCAACTTATTCTGTGAAACAATCCAATAGAATATCTGTAGCAATTCAGCTGATTGAGGGAAATCCAAACCTTAAATACAACTCAAATTCAAATATGTTGCAAAGACAATTTTTTAATGACTGTTGTTAATTTCTTAAATTTTTTGTAATTAAAATTTATTCTTAATGTAACTAGAGGCAATTTTAGCAAAAATAATACTGGTCAATCGTAAATTAGGATTTTTTTTTCATTTTGTTCCTTCAATTTTGTAAATACAAATCAAATCAATGAATAAACCATTTTTTTTATTTCGTGGGTTTGATTGCATTTATTTTAGATCATTTATAACATAGATAACTCGTATCTGTGGTTTGAAAATATTATTATTTGGTCTCAGTCAGGCAGACCGATAGATGTATTTGCAACTGCTGGATTTTCTGATATTTCAAAATTATATTTGAAGCTATTCAAGTATGATTTCCAATGGAAATCCCAAAATCGACATTTCTTACTCTTGTTCACAATAAAGCGAATATTTCCGAAACTATTTATTATACGTATTCTATTTTCATTATATTTTTATACTATTTTTAATGTACTTTATTTAATTTTTTTTCTATTTTAAGTTTATTTTAGAGTTAATTTGGCTTTACTTAGCTTTATGTTGGCTTTATTCTAGCTTTATTTTAGCGTTATTTTAGCTTTACTTTAGCGTTACTTTAGCTTTATGAAGACGTTATGTCAACGTTATTTTAGCTTTACTTTAACCTTATTTTAACGTTATTTTAGATTTATTTTAACTTTATTTTAGTATTATTTCAGCTTTACTTTAAATTTATTTTAGCCTTATTCAAGATTTAATGTTCAATATCACATAAAACTTTTTAAACCTGTTTTTCTACAAAACGCGAAATTGTAACACATTTTCGCTTCCATGTCCATATTCTACGGAAGAAATATACGGAAATGTCCCATTAATTAATGATAAGCAAAATCTCCTTACCAAACGTCATCAACTGTAGGTTCATTATCTCTATTTGAACTTTATTTGAACTGTATTTGAGCTATATTCGAACTTTATTTGGAACTATATATGGATTCTATTTAAACTTTATTTTAGCTTTATTTGAACTTTATTTAAACTCTGTTTTAAATCTATCTAAACTCTGTTTGAACTATATTTGAACTCTGCTTAAACTCTTTTTTACTCTTTCTTAACACCACTTGAACTCTGTTTGAACTCCATTTGAAATCTACTTAAACTCTTTTTGAACTTTATTTGAAATCTATTTGATCTCTATTTGAACTATGTTCGAACTCTAGTTGAACTCTAAATTAACTCTATTTAAATATTTTTTACTCTATTTGAGCTTTATTTGAGCTCCATTAGAACTCTACTTAAACGCTACTTGAACTCTATTTGGACTTCAGTTGAGCTCTATATAATTTCTATTGAAAATCTACTTGAACTCTGCTTGAGCTCTATTTGAACTTCACTTGGACTCTATTAGAAATATTTTTTTACTCTGTTTGAACTTTATTTGAACTCTACTTGGACTCTACTTGAACTCTATTTGAACTTTATGTGGACTCTTGTTGAGCTTTAGTTGAGCTATATTTGAACTCTATTGAGAATCTACTTGAACTCTATTTGAACTCCATTTGAAATCTACTTAAACTCTTTTTGAACTTTATTTGAAATCTATTTGATCTCTATTTGAACTATGTTTGAACTCTAGTTGAACTCTAAATTAACTCTATTTAAAAATTTTTTACTCTATTTGAGCTTTATTTGAGCTCCATTGGAACTCTACTTAAACGCTACTTGAACTCTATTTGGAATTCAGTTAAGCTCTATATAATTTCTATTGAAAATCTACTTGAACTCTCCTTGAGCTCTATTTGAACTTCACTTGGACTCTATTAGAAATATTTTGTTACTCTGTTTGAACTTTATTTGAACTCTACTTGGACTCTACTTGAACTCTATTTGAACTTTATGTGGACTCTTGTTGAGCTTTAGTTGAGCTATATTTGAACTCTATTGAGAATCTACTTGAACTCAATTTGAAGTCTATTTTATCTTTATTTTAACTCTACTTTAACTTTATTTCAACTTAATTTTAACTCTATTCTAACTTAATTTAACTCTGTTTTAACTTTATTTCAATAATATTTTAACTCTATTCTAAATTGATCTTAGCTCTATTATAAATTTATTTTTTATTCTATTTCAACTTCATTTTATCCTTATTTTAACTTTACAAAAAATGGCATCTGGCATTCTGATTGGCTGAATAATAGCGCGAAATTCTGATCAGCCAATCAGAATGCCAGGCGCTAGTTTCGGACGAATGAAATTTTGGTTTTCGTTTCGCTCGGATGAATAGAACGGTACGTGCTTATTCGGCACAGATTGCTTTTGAAAATGTATTTTTTATATTTCTTATCATTTTTTAAAAGATAACGAATACTACTGAAAAAAGTTTCGTCTGAGAAAGATTATCGACGGGTTCAAGTGTGTAATTTATATGACAGGGAAGCACCAGAAGCATTTCTCGCGAATAATAAGTGGTGAGAAGCATCACATAACACACAGAAGTTTTACATAATTTTACAAGTCTAGATAAAGAAAGAACTCAAAAAGAAGGGCTTCCATATAAGGCGAGGGTTAACGGATGTTATTGACTCTATATTATGCAATGAATCTAGTTTTGCTTATATGTATTTATTTAACGTAAAATGTGGCAAAATGGACAATTATGCAATTATTTTTCATTTGGTATTCAGCGGGACTTTGAAATATCAGAATAATTCTTATATCCATACAGGGACACTCGCAGAATACAATAAATTTGCATAATAATCCACTTAATTCTTATGGACAAATTAAATAAACAAATTAACAACGAAGTAGTTAAGTGATCGAAACAAATTTTTCTAAATAAAATAACGATTGTTTATCTTCAGTGCATCATTGAATTGTGAAGATGTATACGGAGAAAATTTGGTTTGGAAACTTTACCAAACTTTTGAGTACAATTGGGGATATATGGACCAAAAGGAGAATGTTTGACATTATTGTAATAATTTGTGACGTGCAAAAGGCTAAATAATACATGGCAGTTTGGTAAACCTTATTAACGCAGATTAAACTTTCCAAATGTAAAGTAAAGATTTTCAAAAGTAAACATTGATGCACGCAGGGACGAACCCCCTCTACCCATTGTTGAGCTATGATATATTGAGCAACATACTAATTTTTTGACAGGCCATAATCCCCCTACCCCCTAATGCATATATAGCGCTTCTTTCCGGAGCGTGCGCACTGACACCGACGTAACTAATATCGGGACAGAAAGTCCTGACACTTGGGAAAAAGTATCTCCATCAGAGTATAAAAAGAATCGCACTGAGTTCACATTTATGAACGCTGATTCGAAATCCTTCTATCTGTTCAACGACGTTTCTCGAATCTCGATGAATAATTTGTTGTTGTTATTAGAGCAACAAATCTGGAGAAAATTACTGTTTTCAATGCCCAGATTGGGAAGGTCAACTTTCAGCTGTTCCTAAAGTCGCAAAAGTGTCCGAAAAAAATGGGAAAAATTCAAGTGAATTATTTGACTTTGTGAATGGAGCCCAATTTTGAAAATTAAAAAATTGTAAAAATTTTGGTCACCAGAATGGTCAATGCAAGAAAAAATTACATCCAGCTTGAATGGAGATGTCGAGTCGAATCAAGGTTTAAAAGAAAGAGCTCCGTACACTGATAAAGCTCGGACCAATAAGAAGTGGATGAAATTGTATATTTTCCTGTAAATTGAGTTCGCATAATTTGGACTTTAATCAGCTATGCTAAAGTCTCGTGAGGGAATAGTAGTACAAAAAAGGGTGACGCGTTTCCCATCCCAATCGTGCTCAACTGCGAAGACTTGGAAAGAAAGGGTCCCTACAGATACAGTACGGTTCCCTACAGATACAGAGTATAGGTCAGAGTTTTGGTCTAGGGCTAGACCTAACAATATGGTTGTAATTTCCTTTTCATTTAAAACCTTTTCAGATATCAGTATACTGTACAGTATACATGCTAAAATTATATTCTACGTCTACAGTAATTATTAACTTACAATTACGTTTTTGTAACTGGTTTTAAGTAAGGCGTAATTTTTTTCCATTAATTGAAAAAATATTTAAAAAAGTAACATTCTCATTCTTACATTTTTTAACCATCACTTTTTTCCAAAGAAAAAAATGGTAGGAAAGAACAAAATAGTATTAATTTTGGTAAAACATTACTTTTTGTCAATTTAAATATATTAATTCCATTTTACAATATGAATGTACCAAATGTTTAAAATGTCAGTGCAATTAGGGTGGTACAAAAATTCGATTTTTGTTGACCGATCCCCCCTCCCCCATTTGTTCGTTTATGGAAAAAGTAATTTCCAAGTTTTTTTTTTAATTTGTCAACATTAACCCGTGACCCCGGGCTGTTGGAATTAACATGGGGTTTTAAATGGGAAAATTTTAGTTTTCGGAAGAATGAAAAAAAGGAAGTCCTTTTTATTAACTTTATCTAAATTAAAGCTTGGTCACTTCTTTAGGAATGCTCAAAGAATAATTTCCATCCAATAACTTTTTATATCAGCACCCCCCCCCCCCCA
>CAKNWT010150644.1:0-14719 GCA_932066315.1 Andricus coriarius
GCCCCCCCCCCCCCAATCCATGGGACCTGCACTGACCACCGGGGCTTGCACGCGATCGGAATCAATGGGGAGATTGCTACTATTGTTTATAACATGCCTACTCATGACTGGTTTCTTGTTCGGGGTTTCTTCCCGATGTACAGTTGTGCATGTGGCCAACAACGTGCACAGTTGTACCAGTGGTCACCGACGTGCACAGATGGGCTCGTGCACAGTTGCTCCGTGCACAGTTGTACCGTTCCCTGTCGAATGCCAACATACGAACTGGACTGACGGTGGCCACTAGAGTTTGGGAAAAGTTGTATACAGTTTGGGAATGTTCACATGGGATGCCTAAAACCTGTGTACATTAGGTTGGTCCAAAAATATATTGGACATTTTTTTGGAATTGTTATGCATATCGCGCGGAAATTTTTTCAAATCCACACAAAAATTAAATCCATTTTTTTTAAGAAGATATTTAGAGGTAGCGCAAGCCTAATGAAGTTTAACACGTATTTCCCATGAGAAAAAAAGACGTTTTTGTAAGTTTTATTTAGAATCGTCAATAATAGCTGAATCGAGTTGAAACTCAACATTTCTCCTTGCAATCAGCAATAAAATACGAATATTATATTACTTTTTAAACATCGCCATCATAAGTCTGTGTTATAGGTTTCCAAAGAAACCGCATAGGTGAAAAAATAGGTTTTACGAGTTTTTGGCACTAATTATGACTTTTTTGTGCAGTTTTTTGAATGCAAGTTTCGCATAGTACATAAAATACTACTTTATACTAATATTTGGAGGTTTGCGTAAATTATTTAAATTATTTATTGTTGTTTTTAGCAATTTTCTCTTAAAATAGAGATAGAAGGTCGCGCTTTTTTCAAAAATTTTCCACTTCTTGTCCAAATTTCAACTGGAGTGAGGTGATAGTAAATTAATGTTAACAAACATAATTGTTCAAACAATTTATTCTTATTATTAATAAAATTGTCTTTGAATAATGCTAGAAATTCCGTTTTTTCTGAAATGTTTAACTTTTTGTTCACTATCCAATTAGAGTAAAGTAATAATTAATTACAGTTAAGAAAAGTAAATATTTTTATAATTTATTATTATTATTAATATTCTCTTTGCTTGATGATAGAAAGTTGCAGTTTTTTCTGAATTTTTAAACTACTTGTCTATTTTTCACTTGAAGTGACTTAATAATAAATTAAGTTTAGCAAAATAATAGTTTTAACAAATTATTATTGTTTATAAGTATCTTCATCTATATTAATGCCAGCTAGTTGCAGTTTTCTTTTGACATTTTTTTACTTTTTGTCCACTTTTGACTTCAATTAACCAAAAAATTTTTTTTAAACAATTTACTATTGTTTATAACTATCTTCTCTCAGATAAGTGCTAGAACGTTGTTAGTTTTTTCTGAAATGTTTAAGTTTGATTCGCCTTTTTAGTTATGAAGAAACAATAAATAAGCATGAGACAAAATCATATTTAAACAATCTCTGTTTTTTTGTGAATATATTTTTCTAAAACAAAACGGATAATTTAAATATTCTTTAAACTTTCTGTATGGATCATATTAAATGTAAATTTTCCTTGAAGTAGTTACTGAGAGCCTTTTTGTTTGACAAACAGCTAAAAAATTCAGAAAAAACCGCAACTATCTAACAGTACTATAGGAGAAGATAGTTTTTAACAATAATAATTGGTTGAAACAATTCTGTTTGTTAAATTTCAATAACTATTACCAAACTCTAAGTGAAGAGTGTCAAAAAACTTGAATATTTCAGACAAAACCGTAACTTTCTAGCATACCTATATTATTACCTCACACTAATTGAAAATTGGACAAAAAGTGGAAAATTTAAAAAAAAAACACTTAAATTTTTAAAAAACGTAAAAAAATCATAATTAGCCCCAAAAACTTACAAAACCCATTTTTTACTTATGGGGTTTCTTGGGAGCTTTATGGGAAATTAACGTTAAACTTAATGGGGCTTGCGCCACCTCTAAATATAATTTATTTTTAAACAAAAAAAATAGATTTTTTTATGTGCATTCGAAAAAATTTCCGGTCGAAATGCATTAAAGTTCGAAAAACAAATTTTGGACCACCTTAATGTAGATGTAAGTCAGTAAGAAAATGTTAAAAAATGATAAAAGTACAAATTGAATAATAATTGAATTAGAATTAAATTTAAATTGCGTACTTCGTAAAATCTTTTAAATAATACAATGTATTGCCGAGATCACGTACCTTACTTTAAAACATAATCATATCAATATCACATATTAATAATAATTTACGGGAAATTTAATTTAAAGTCTATCATACTAGCCGCCTCTTCTCTATACAGGTCGATGATCTGCCAAATCGATGATCGTAAATACGCTTCGCATCCGAAACTGCACTGCAATAAATTCTCTAAATATTTTTTTTCCATCGAATAATCCAGCGTATAACAAAGTTCCTTTGTGGATCCGCCATATCGCCTATTCCAAAGTATTTTTAATCGCTTCTCTTTTATGGATGCGAATTTGATTTCTGTCCGAAATTTATTGTTAGCGGTTTGGGAAGGTTTTGTTTCATTAATACAATAACTTCCAATTTTAATCTATTATTCACAAAAATAGTACAAATCCAGTTTTGATTGTGATGTTATTTATTTTTTGTCACTCGCATGTTGAAATCCTGAGAAAAATTACATTAGAAAAATTTTCAAATTAATAAACTTAATTATAAAATTCCAAGCCACTTTAGAAAACTCAAAAATATTTAACGCATTCCACATACAACACACACACATACAAGAACATTTTTGAATATCACCATAAGCTAGGGCTAAGTGGCGCATGTGGGAGAAAGCGGGGCACCCTTGATTCTGCATTTCTGACTGCGATATTTGATTTATCTAGGAAAAAAATATAGAGACTTATCGCTAAAAATTGTAAAGCTTTAATTGCGAAACCTAGAAGAAGCAATATCGCGTTATAAATGCGGAATTAAGGGTGCGTCTCTTTTCCCCGCAGCTGCGCCGCTTCGACCCAGTTTATGATTCACTCCAGAAAATTCCAAAACATTCCAAAGTATTCTAAGAGTCAAGCATAATTTTCTTTTTTCAGAGAATCATAAAGAAGAAGAATGCTAAAGAAAATAGAGGTCATTCATAAAATTGCAGAATATTGCAGAGTAGATTAAAAGCGTCCAGATTCTTCAAGATCTGTTCTATTTTAGAACATGCCTGAATATTCTAGGAAACTAGAAGTATTTCACAATATTTTAGTAATGTCCAAAATACTCTAGAATGAATGGTAAGATTCTAGAATATTTAGAATTCTAGACTTAACCCATTTCCTTCCTCTGTTGCGTATACGCAACGTTACTATTTAACAAATTCGTATGTTTTTCATACGGATTCAACTGTTTCGTTAAAAATATATGTGTTTTGTAGAAAATTCATCTTCTTGCTTAAAAATTGAACAATATAGATCATTTTTATGTGGGAAAATGTAGGGAAAATCGGGAAATGGAGAGATAACACACTGATAAAAATGTATAAGTAGTACAACAATATTTATGATTAAATTAGCTCTATTTTATTGCTGGTATAGATACAGCCATACAGTATGTCTGTTTTGGCCATCCGATTCTTCTTGATTACGAAAGCAGACGCGCAGGCGCGATCAAGATGGGCCTGTTGTGAACTAAACAAAGCGAGTCGGGTAAATCAGTCATACAAAGGGTATTGCTAAACGACAACATTTCAGAGATAGTTCCCTCAAGCAAATGTTTAATAGAATTACACATTTCATACAATAGCAACACAAATATTACATTTTTGTACCACAAATATAAGTAACTTGTATTTACCATATTTCAGTAAGTGCATTTCCTACTCTTTATCATTGAAGTACACGTATTATATTATAAATATACTCGTAATTTTTCAACCAACGATCATATGGTTAAATCAACATTATTATTTCTATCAGTGCAGAGGAAGGAAATGGGTTAATTAGAGCAATTCAGTACATATCACAACAATCCAAAAAGTCATCCAGATTTTTTACAGAATTTTGGAAATAAATTTTTTTTAATAAGATTCTAAACCATTCCAGAAAATTACATAAGGTTTAAGAGTATTTCACAAGATTGCAATTCTTCACAAAAATTGTAGAATATTCTGTCTAGATACTTCCCAAACATTGCAGAGTTCAAAATAATCTAGTACATTTGATATCATTCCAAAACATATAGCATTCTCGAGTTTTATAGAAAAATTAAATATTTCACAATTTTTTATGAATCTTGGATTCGGTTGAAAATGTCGGAACATTCACGAATATTTTAGGAAACTGTACAACACTGAAGGAAATTTCAAAATATTACAGAATATTTGAGTACTTATATTACGAAAAAAATTTTAAAACTCTAACTGAAAGTTCTATGACTGAATATGGAGAACTCATCAAACCAATCTTCGGATGATTTACGGTGAATATTATTCCATTCAATAGGGGAGGAGGCGCATAAACTTAAGACCCGGAATTTTTATTATTTTATTTTCTGAATCTAGTTTAATGGTCTTAAGTTGCAAAAGTGAAGAGGATAATGTTGTTAACGGGACGCCTTTTTATTTGGTTTAAACAGAACGTGAAATAGGAAAAATCACGATTCGTTGGCTTGGCTCGACGGACCGTGATCGCCATTATCATTTTTTGCATGGAGACGACGAAACTTTGTGGCTTGGTAAACTCGAATGGGAATTTGGAACAAGGAAACTCAAGCGTGCAGTGATTGCGGGACAATAACTTTCCGAGCTAACAGTTATCGCGGAATGGTAAATCGAGCACTGATTCTTCACGGCGAGAGTTTAGGGTTACGATTCGATGAGAATTTTTAATAAAGGCGATAAGTTATCTCTGCTCTTGAGCTCCATTTGACTCATGGCAGAGGAAAAGAGACGGATGAAGCGATTATTCAAAAACTACCAGCTTGATATAAAGGGGATGTTCGAGCGTATACGGAGACAGCGTTAGTACCAATGAAAGCCAATTTCTTCAAAATTTTATGTAGAAATTCATAATTCTCTAATAGTGTATTCGTAGCACTAATATATAAATATATAAATATATCTGAATTCAAAATGTAATTGAAACCCTGTTGTTCATAGAAAAAGCGACAAGGGTGTATAAAGAAAGAACTGCTAACGCCCCCACCTTCTGGTGGTGAGATATGCATTTGGAAGGGATAGGAATAAGAGAAAAAAAACATATAATTGGAAAAAGCAGAGATATAGGCGGATGTGAGAAGGTAAAAATACTAACTCCCTCACCTTCAGTGAGAGATAAGATCGTATAAAAGAAGTAGAATAGATAGTAAGAAATACTATAATATGATTAGAAAAAGACAGAGATATATGCGGACCGGATGTAAAGAAAACAAAGATATATTAAAGTCCCTTCACAGAAAAAACTAGGGTTTCTATCCGAACCAATTTCTTGTTGTAATGGATCTTTAGTAAAAAGTAACCTCTCTTGCTGAAAGGGAACCGAAAATGATGAACTGTTCCAAAGTAACCCAAAGTATGAGTTCTAACAAAGGCTGTTTGTGTATGATGCACATTTTACATTTTTTTTATAATACAAATTTGATGATATTCCACTGGCAAAAATGTAATAAAGAAACTAAACTTATAGAGATTAGTCATTCTTGCAAGTCAGATAATGGACATGAGATGTGGCAGTTATTAAGGTAATGTTGAAAATTATTAGCGACTGCAAAGTCAGTTACAAAGTATTCCCTTGTCGAAAAGCTCGCAGCACGGCCACGAAATCAAAGAAAAAAATATACGTATGTAAGGGACCCTATTTTCTGCGGCTACTCGGAACTTTTCTAAGCGATCGTCGCTAGTGCATAGTCGATCTAGCCGAAACTTTTTTTCCTTCAATTTCGAAACAGAGCTCGAGCTATTTTACAAGATGAAAAATAAGGGCAAGCCATTCTCTTCGTTTGTGAATTCACTCCGTTCTCGGTCACTTTTACAAGGAAAAAAAGGCCCAAAGTACTTTACGCATCTTTTTGATTTGTATTTTGATGATACATTACATGCATATTAAAAGTTTAGCGACATGCAAAGCACTTCGTGTATCTTTTTCTCTTATATGTATATCTCAAATCGTTCGACTTTTATCATTTTTATATAGTGTTTTTTGATCATAAATATTAATAATCAATCATTTCTATGAACACGGACAGATGCAGCTCTTTTATTAAAAATATGCAAACATTACGTTTTTTTCCCAATTCTTGTGAAGAATGTTCAATAATGTTTGATTCCATGTAATGGGGGTACACGCCTTTCTGATATTAATTCTGAATTGATAGTGAATTTTCATAGAGACGTTAATTATGGTTTGTTGAGTAAAAGACTGTTGTGTTTTTGTACATACATTCTTGAAGAACCTGAAATACATTTATTTGTGGCATGATATGTTCTTGGACAATAATTATTGAATAATTTGTATGATTTGACTATTCAAATCCAGAATCTATTGACGCTCGAAAAAGAGTTTAAAAATAATGGATAACACGTTTACCTTCGCAAATTGGTTATTCCTTTTTCTGTGTAAGAATTAAAATGAAAAGTCGTATTACACTTGGATTTTTTATGTTTAATTTCGGTTTTATAATTATTGATTATTTTGTGTAAGCTGTAAATGAATCGAGAATGAAAAACGCGTTCAAAAAAATTATTCCAAATTTTTGAAAGTCGGAATCTTAGATTCTAATTCTGCGATTATTATTTTCGGATATACTTTACAAAAGGGTATTTTGAAAAAAAAAACTAATTTAAGAAAAAAGCTCAACTTCATTTATATTGATCTGCACAAAAAGTGCTTTCAGTGCATTTAAATAGGGTCTAAAAGGAACCACTAGGCCAAGTATCAAGTCAATATTCTTGGGTGACCTTTTCGGAAGTATTCCCCAATTTTCATATAGAGTTTCCCCAACTGAGTAATTAGTTCCTCTAAAACATCAAATATATATTTTTGTAATCTTTTGAAACTACGATTATGTCATAAAGTGCTTTTACTTGGGTCTGTAAAATTAAACGTTTATTCCGAAATCTTTCATGTAGAAGATCCCAGGCTTTTTAATAGCTGTGGGCGGAATCACCTTCGAAGCCTCAACCTTGAATGAACTTCGCAAATAATGGAGTTTGTTTATATCAGAGACAATTGTTTTTGTGAATGAACCATTCAAAAGTTTCTTTAAATTAAGTCCAGGATTATTGTGATCCATCCAAGGTATGCAGATTTAACGCGGGCATTTCTAGATAAAAATTGGTAAAAATTTGATTAATTGTGTTTGGATCTATTAATTGTGGAATCATACGCTGCTGAGTCTGTGTATTTTGCGTAAAATTTCCGGAATTCCCTTCGACCCGATACATTCTTGAGCTTTAGAGTTAAGAACTATCTCTGTAATTATTATTTTGTAAATCTACGTGACTAGATAATTCCGAATCAAAATGGTTACTTTCAACATAACACTCAATCTGAGTTTAGGTACAATGAAATATAACGCACAATTTTTCTTAGAGTAGTAGAATTGTGGACGCTTGTATAACCATAATTGCTGATGACGCAGTTCAATTAAATTTATTTTTCACAAACTTTTTGGAATATTAGATAAAAAACTTTGAAAAAATATCAACACGGACTTTCATGTTTATGACCTTGTGGTCGAGACAAGGCTGCCCACAAGTTGAATATTGATCATTCAAATTTTCGGATTAAGGGTTAAATTCGCGCGTAAGGTCTGTCGCTCGGGACCTCGACCGCTGATGTGTACGTGTGGTGGTGTTATTGTGGTGGTTTGCTTGGTTGGATCCAGTTTCTCTTTTGAGTTCTGTTTCGACTGTCGTACCAGACGCTTCTTACCTCTTCTGAGATCTAGATCAACGCGCCACAGTATTTAACACTTAGAACGGAACATCCTTTTTAAGTGTTAAATGTGAGTGAGTTTACAGAAACTTGTATTCGTCACGTTTTTATGGAAATTATTTTATTTGGAAATAATACGTACAATTATTTTTATTTAGTCATGTTTCAAATAAAAGAATTGACTATACAATATTTAATAAAAACGTGATGAATAAAAGTGTAAAGGACTTAAAAATTAAACTTAGAATGTTGAACAACTTTAGCTTATATTAGTGTTTTTCGTCGAACATTTAGCATATATTGTATACAAATATTATAAATAATTGTGACTTTCTTTGAGAATGTTCATGTTCACTTTTGGCTTTAGGGTCAAATAAATTGAAAATAATTGAATCAATGAAATATTGAACTTTGATTAAATCTTAAAAAATTACATAATTTCTTGTAGGTACGTAATGCAAAATTGAAAATACTCTTTGGGCAATACTGCAGTGGACAAATTATATAAAATGTTATTATAATTAATCAAATTCCATACAAATTTCTATAAAAGTAACATTTTTTTAAATTACACTGAGTAAAACTATAAAATTATTTAAAACCTTGTTGTCAAATAATTATTCATACATTTTTTAAAGATTTTTACGATGTAGATTTGACGAAAACCTTCATTACACTGTAAGATAAAAAAATATTTAAAAAAATATAAAAAATTATTTCATCTAAAGAATTCTTAAAATAAAATTATATAGCAACGTACATTTATTTTTTTATTTTTAAAATTGAATTTTCTGTTATCATTACAAAATTTTACAAAATCAGTTTATTGTAAGAGTTGTGGTGGAAAGATTTGTTCGAAATCTTATTTATTGACACAATAATTTAAAATCAAAATTCAACAAAATCTAAGTTCAAATTTAATTCAAATTTTAACTGATTATTAATTTTTTCAACCTTCTAGTATTGATATTTTGTAAAATTTTAATCATACAATAACAAAAATATATACTTTCTTTTTTTCGTGATACCGCGAACTTCAATTTTGATTATCTCGGAATAGGATCATTTTTTTGGATCAAACCTTTTTCATTCTCATTGAAATGAAATTTTTTTATCCCACTAAATGAACGAAAAAAACGAAACATTGAGTAGGGAAAGCACTAACATGGCAAAAAGCACTGAAATGGCATCTAAGGTTTACGCCAGGGGAGTTAACTTTTATCCATATTAATCAACTTTGTAATAACCTTCTTAAATAAACTCTAATTTTATTTTGCAATTTTAAAACTAATATTCATTATTAAATACTAAGTGCTAACGAGAACTATAAATAGGTTGAAAATTCAACACCTTATTCATAATTAAAAAAATGGTAAATATCTTCGAGGTGTTCAATACTTGTATATGATCCTGCAAGGTTAGGGATGTGGTGGGAGATGCCGGACGACTGCGACTCGACTTTCGGTTTATTAAATTGTCGAATAAAGTCTAACGTAGCAAACATGAAAATATCTTCCACAGCGGATAGACTTTGATACAATGTGGAAGAAATATTAACATATCCAAAATCAATTTATCTCTAGAATTCATTTTAAACTTTACCAAACTTTTGAATAAATAATACATTTTTTACTTAGAAAGATTCACCGAAATTTGTCATTCTATAACCGATTTTAAGAAAATCTTTAAACCTTGCATTATTTAAAGTTTGCTTGACTTCACATTGCAAACTTTACTTAACTAATATGAAATTTTATCGAATTTTTCCTCAATATATGACAGAATAGTTTTTAATAATTACACCACGTGCATTAATGTTTACTGTTGAAAATCTTTACTTTACATTTGGAAACTTTATTCTGCGTTAGTAAAGTTTACTGAACTGCCATGTATTATTTAGCCTTTTGCACGTCAAAAATTATTACAATAATGTCAAACATTCTCCTTTTGGTCCATATATCCCAATTGTACTCAAAAGTTTGGTAAAGTTTCCTAACCAAATTTTCTCCGTGTAGCATACATTATATTATCATTGTATCATTGTTATATAATTGATTATAATATTAGTGTATTATCTGTGAACTGTATCCGTATGTAAGGCGGATATTCTGTTCTAAGTGTTTAAGTGATATTAATTATTCTTTCGAGTCCCAACCCGGTAATTCTAAAGGATGGTAAGAAGAGATTTGATTTAAGTTTGTCTAAGAAATTATTCTAAGAAATTGAAGCACTAAGTGAATGAAATAAAAGTGAAGTAACGGAAATCAATAGGCGGCCATTTTTGGTGTTCTTCTGGCATTGTTGAAAGAAGGCCGACGGATGACATACCTCTAGTTGCGTGCTGATGTATTTCTATGTGAGTGTTCATGGTCCTAGCTTATGGATATAATTTTCATAATTTTTCATAACCATAATTTTATTTTTTATTATTTATTTACTGTTGGCAATCGACGAGGGGGAATCGTGGTCGCTGTGGGATTTATCGTTTCACCGATTCTCTGGCCCGAGGACTTGGAAGGTACTGTCGTCTAGTAAGACGGCTTGGTGCTTATGAGGTGTTATATCAGTTTGTCGATTGCAAGACAACCTTTGATGCTTATGAGATGTTATCACAATGCATCGGTTGCAAGGCGGTCTTATATCTATGAGATAACGGTCACAGGGCCCGAGTCGAAATATAGGTCCTCCTTTTATCCTCCAAAGTCTCTATTTTCGAGAACCTAGGAGGATCAAAAGAGGATTTATTTCAATATATTCCAAGTCCTATTTAAGTCCTCAAAATGTGCGCAAATTTCCACTTTTGCATGTTTTGAGGACCAAAAGATTGAAGAAATGTTCTTAATAAATAGTCACTTCTCTACGTACACACAGGTAAAATAAGTCGATTTGTTAGGTACAGTTTCAATCATAGAAAACAAAGTCTGCCTCTCTATATATGTGAATTCTATATCCCAGCCATGTAAAATTTCGTGCGCCAGCAAAAAAAAACATTCGTGCTATAATAAACAGATTCTGTGGAAGGTCGGTCATCCACTACTAAGAAACACATGCTCACACATATCATACAATTCATAAGTGTATTGTTGGTACATATATACACAATTTAACATAAACAATTACATTAAATTACGATGCATTACATACGAATATAGTCGCACGCTTTTAACAATATTAACGCTATTAAAAATCGAAAACGCTGTGACGGGTTTCGAACCACCTAAGCTACGTTTAACGCGTTCTATCGCTAACAAGTAAACCTCACGGCTAACCTCACAGTTGGAATATCGAGAAAAAATCTGGGCTATAAAGATAAAGTACGAGTACGTCAGGGCCGTACAAAATAATATCTGGTCCCCGTTTCATCGAAATTTGTTATTGTAACATTTTATTAATAAGCGGGCTTATAAATTTGTAAGAAGTAAATAAAAACATTGGATAATTTTTTATTTGAAATTTGTTAACCTTGAAACTTTTAATTATTTAATTTTAAATACTTTAAACTTTTGAATGGTCTACTTTTTATAAATAATAGAAAATTATGCGTGCTATGCGCGCACTAATTACCTTTCTTTTAGAAAAAGAATTCGGTTCATTTTCCAACATTTTGTGACAGATTTTACAGAAAATCTTATATTATTTGAGAACGTTGTACATGATTTACAGGAGTTTCCTTATTATAGCGTAGAAATTCCTCCAGTGAAATCAATATGAATAACAACTTTTTCCACTTACTTACAATTCTATCTTTTGGTGCAAAATTAGTTTTTTTATTGAAAATAACTTTTTTTAAATAAAAAGCCAACTCAATTTTGTTTTGAAATTTTTCTATAGACATTTAATCTTTTTGGTAGAGAATTTATTTCTTTCCTTGAAAATTTAAATACTTCTACGAAAATTAAAGTTATTTGTTTAAAAACTTATTTCTCTACCTTAAAATTTAACTAATATATTTTTTGTTGAAAATTTAGCTTTTTCAGTTAAAGATTTATGTATTTTGTTGAAATTTTGTCTTTTTTGTAGAAAATTACCCTAAACTAAAAAGAACTAAAAAGTTAAAATCCATGTATTTTATTTAATTTCTTTGGTTAAAAAATAGTTTTTTCTTATTGAAAATTGATTTTTTAAACTTTAAATTTAACTCAATTTCTTGTCGAGATTCTTTTTCATACAAACTTTATCTTTTTGGTAAAAAATTCAGTTGTTCAGTTGAAAATTCATTTTATTCGCTTAAAAAGTTAATCTCTAACTAAAAATTAAACTATTCTATACTTTTTAAAAATGTATGTTTTATAGTTGAAAATTCATCCATTTATGTTTGAAATCTATTTTCTTTTCTGGTGGAAAATCAACCTTTCTGCTTGAAGCGGCAACTATTGGGTTGCAAATTCCATTTAGAATAAAAAATGTTGAAGGAAAATTCATGTATATTCTTAAATATTAATCTTTCTTGATAGAAAATTAATCTTCTGGGTCGAAATTTTCATTTCAACATTTGAAAATTATTTTTTATATTAAAAATAATTTTTTTTTTAAATAAAAATTTAAAAATTAATTTTTTCACCTAAAAATTCAAGTATACTTCATTTTTCAAATTTTTGATGAAAATTTATTTTATTTATTCAGAAAATTATTTCTCTAACTGAAAACTAAAATATTTTATTCTTTGTTTAAAATGCATCTTTTAGTTGAAAACTTGTCTTATTTTTAATAGAAAATTCATCTTTTTGGTTTGAAAATTTACCTAATTGGTGCAATGTTTTTTTTTGTGTTTTTATTTGAAGATGCATTATTTTAGTTGTAAGTTTATTTCTTTTGTTGAAAATTGAACATATTTTGTAGAAAATATGTTGTTTTTTTTGTAAAAAATAATTTCTACAACGAAAAAGGTAGCTACTTCATTTTTACGAGAAAATTGATCTTTTCATGTTGAAAAGTCACTTATTTTGTTGAAAAAATTTTCTCTTTTATGAGGAATTCAAATATTTAGGCAGTAAATTCACATTTTTTCGTTATAAATTCAACCTTGTTTTCAAGCATAAGTCTTCGGGGATCTCCCGCCTCGAAGTTCGAAGTCAGTTATCCAGTGCAGTCCGATGTTTTTCCATCACCCGCATCTTTATACGTCAATTTTTTAATACATTCTACTTTTATTTAGTGACTTAATAAGTATCATCTACTGAGAGAGAAGGATGGTCTATATATTTGAATATTTTCTCAAATTCTACAAAATAAACCGAAACTTAAAAATGTTAAAATGTGTACGGGGGACTTGGCTTTAATCTTCAGCCCTGAGAATGTTGACATCCCTAGCGACTCTCATTTTACCTTACTGTTGTGTAATTCCTCTCCTAATGTGAGTGAAAATCTCTTTAAAAATTCTGCAATCTATACATTCTTTTAAGTGAATAGTTAATATCACACAAAAGTAAACTTTATATGATTGATTTGATAAAAATTTACAATACTTTGCGTTATTTTATAATATACTGGTACGAAAATAATATAACACTTATATCAATTGCTACATATCAGAATTTTAACCTTTGGACTTGAGATTTTACATAACTATTTTGTATTATTTATAGTTCTGTTTTGTATTAAATCCTAAAATAATGGTAAACTTTATCTAAATGCAGTATTGTCCTCCATTTACCTAACTAATTGGGTAAGTTTTAATGATAAAATTTTCTCCGTGCAGAAATTGCACACCAATTAAACTTCATATTTATCAAATGAAGCATGAAATAATAATGTGATTTTATGAAAATAAGAAATTTCTTATAATCCATAAAATCTCAAATCACATTTGTTAAGTAAGAAGTTTAATGGGTGTGACATTTCTGTATATGTAGAGAAGTGACTATCAAGAACATTTCAATTGAAAATATTTCTATCTTAAAAAATATACTAAAAATTTGTTTTAAATTAAAAGTATTAACGTTGTAATATTTTAATGGAAATAATACAATTATTATCCAAACTGTTTTCATTGCTGAAATATTAAGAAAAGTTCAGCACTGTGTACTGTTGAAACACGAAACAATACAATTATATCATTGTGAACATTACATTTTTTAAATGTATAGTTTTGGACACTATAAGAACACATGGCAAATGAATTAGTAAAACACAAAAAATAAACTCAAATTGGCTGCCAATGTGAAAATTTATATTTAGCAATCTTACAGAGCGAACTAATTGTCGCAACATTTTTCAAGCTCAAGGAGACTATTTTCAACATAATAGTTTGCCATTTTTACAACATTATGAAGTCATTGAAAGTGCAATCGCTGTTCTAATTCAAAATCTTACGTCTCTTTGTATATACATGAACGAAGATAATTCTGTGTACATTGGATTACCCATCAACGAAAAAGAGCTTGGATAAAAATATTAGCACTTTAATATCTGGATTCTAGTTTCACTAATATCCTTGTACATTAAAATTGCATTATAATTAATATAAAATTAGAGAATTACCAGTATTAATTATTTTTATATAATTGGTTAGAAAGTAGATAATCAATCTCCATATCATTATTAAATATTTTTAAAAAGTGAATAATTATTACTATTAATTTTCATAATTAATTAGACATTCTAAAAGAGGATCAAAAGAGTACTAAATAGGACCTAAGAGAACTTAACGAGAATTTCGAGGACTAAAGAGAACCAAACTAGCATTCATTAAGCACTATGGGGCATCAACAGAGAACCTATATTTCGACTCGGGGGGGGGGGGCGGATTTCTTATATAGGCTACATAGATGGTTTT
>CAKNWT010150645.1:0-14187 GCA_932066315.1 Andricus coriarius
GTGAAAAAAAATTATTATTTTTCTTTTTAATTATTCTGGTTGTGGACCTCTGAATCGACGGACCCCCCCCCCCCCCCTTCCCCGCTACAGTCTGCCGTTTCGCCTTTGCGATAGGTGGATCGTATGGACCTCCTCCTCGATCTCTCGCGGGCTCTCCAGGATCCCCTGTCCAGACCGTGGACCGGCCCCGCCGACCAGCACCAGATCGGTGATCCAAAGACGGCTGCAATTAGGGCACGTCGCCTTCGTGAACCCTCTCTGTCCACGCCCATAGCATAGCACCACGCCGGAATGTCGTTCGGGACATTGTTGACGCTTGTGTCCCGGCTCTCCACGGACGAAGCACCGCCAAGGGATGGGACCAGGGTAGGGTTCCGGTTGCGACGCACCCTCCCGAAGACACTCTTCGCTTATGGAACAGGCGCCGCGCCACGAAGGGGCGGACAACCCTCTGGACGCGATCAAAGTGAGCCGTGAGTGAACTTGGACGAGTCAGCCCCGCAGATTCACCCGACGATCCGACGGCATTAGCTGCGTTCTCCACAAGGTCCGCGGAGACCACCTCCGTCGGTACTTCGTTCACGGATGGAACAGATCCCTCCTCCGTTGTCCGGAGCTCCTGGGTTTGTTCCGCCGAAAGGAGGAACGGGATCTCAGGGGGAGCGGTCCCGCTTGTTGACGGGATCGGCTCCAGTGCGGCTGGAAGGGACGCTGCGCCATCCGGGTGCGACTCCTTCCTTCCCCCTTTTGTACAAAGAGTGACGCCTCGTAGTCCGCGTACGTCATCTCGAGGTACCCATGCTGTTTGTGAACGAAACCGGGTTTCGCGATCTCTGGTATCCCGTGAACATAATCGTCCCAGTATGTGTACCAAACCTGAAAGAAAAAGGGGTCTAAAATCCGAGTCACGAGCTAGCCCGACGCGACGAAAGGTTTCAGGTTCTTAAGGTATTCTTAACCGATAAACCTGCCTTTCTTATCTACAAGTGTGAAAACTACGGGCGATAGTCGACGCTTGATTCTAAAGGGACCGTCAAATTTCTGAAACAATTTGCCCGCGATGTTGTCGATCTTTTTCGACAGCCTTCGGTTGGGCCTAAGTACTAGGTCACCCACCTTGAAACTCCTATCGCGTCTATTAGCGTTATAATATTTCGCTTGGGTTTCATGGGCCTTATATAGATTTCTACAAATTAAGTCGCGTAGGTGCTCTAATCTAGTGACTCTCTCAGCCCATTCTCCGGGTTTAGGCTCTTGATGCTGAGTGCCTGTTTCCAACTCTCTACGTAGGGATCGGTAAGGTACGGGGTTACGGCCGAAATTGAGGAACACTGGGGAAACTTTCAACACACCATGTGCCGCTCTGTTGTACGCGAACCTGAATTCGGGCAAATGAAGATCCCAATCCCTATGATTGTACCTGAGAAAGGAAACAGTCATAGTTTTTAATACACGATTCACACGTTCCGTGGGATTGGACTGCGCATGGTAAACGGGATTCGTAGTGTGAATGATCCCGATATATTTGCACATTTGTCCTAGTAGTTTATTGGTAAACTCGGTACCGTTGTCGGTATGAATGGCTTATGGTAACCCCCAACGAGATACAATCAGGTCCTCGAAAGCCCCTTTGACCGTGGCACCATTTGCCGTCCGAATAGGAATTCACTCCACCCATTTCGTGAATAGGTCTTGGATTACCAATACATATTTGTATCCCGCCTTACTTTTCGTAAAAGGCCCCATAACATCCCCCGCTACTACAGTCCATGGCTGCTCCACAACGCGTTGTCTCATCATGCCCGCTGGTCGCGACTGTTCCACTTTATACTTCTGACAAGTAACGCAGCTCTTAACGTAGTTTACCACATCACGGAACATCCCGGACCAATAATACCGAAGGGCTACCCGCTGGTATGTCTTTTCGTTACCTAAATGTCCGGATTGGGGCTCTAAATGGACCTCCTTTAAAGCGTTCAGCTTTAATTCTTTTGGCGGGATAAATTTCCAGGCTTCTAAATCTGGCATCAATACGTCTATTACCGGGTTCAACTTATGACGATAAAGCATTCCGTTCTCTATTTTCCAGTCAGGGAAACTTTTGGGCCTTTTCTCTACCAATTTTAAGCGGCGCAAATACCAAGAATCTTCCTTAACGCCTATACTAGCTACTGGTGCCTCATCTTCTTCGGTCATTCTCGATAACGCGTCTGGGACATGGTGAAAAGCACCCTTACGGTGGACTATATCAAATTCGTAGCCCTAGAGTTCGAAGCCCCATCTGGCGAGTCTTCCGGTTGGCTTGCGCAGGATGTTAAGCCAACGAAGGCTGCTATGGTCAGTGATGACCACGAAATGGAATTCTTCTATATACTCACGAAATTTTCGGACTCCCGAGACTACCGCGAGACATTCCCGTTCCGTAACTGTATAGTTCCTCTCGGCTGCCGTCAAAGTCCGGCTCACGTACGCAATGACGCTTTTTTCGCCATCCTGTTTTAGGTGAGAACCACTCCTAGCCCCCCTTATCCCTTAGGAGATTAAACAGGTTCTCCTCAACCTCCTTAAATAGGGGATACGTGAGTATGGGTGCGCTTATCAGGGCTGCCTTTAAATTGTCGAAAGCCTCCTGCTGCTCCTCCCCCAAATGCCACTTCATTTTCGTTCGAAAAAGTCGGATTATGGGTTCGGCTAACGTCGCGCATTCCGGTATGAATCGCCTATACCAAGAGGTCGTCCCCATGAATCGACGCAGCTGTTTGACCATTTTAGGGGCTGGGTATGAGACTATGGGGGATACCTTATCAGAGTCTACTTTGAGACCATCTTTGTTGACGAAAAATCCGAGATATTTAACTTTAGAACAACAAAACTCACTCTTATCTGGATTTCTCGTCAGATCTGCCTCCTTCTCGCGGTCCAGTACCTTTCCTAACCAATGCAAATGTTCATGAAACGTTTCGTTCATAATGATTATGTCATCCAGATAACTGAAGACGTTGGGTCTTATCTCTGGGGTTATCACCGTATCTATTAGCCTCCAAAACGTCGCAGGGGCCCCAGTGAGCCCAAACGGCATCCTTTTAAATTGAAAAAGCCCCCTTCCTCGTACCGCAAACGCAGTATAAACCTATCTGGCCTTATCTAACTGGATCTGGTTGAACGCGGCGCTCAAATCTATTTTCGTAATATATCTCGCAGCTTTGAGCTGTCGCAATATGTCTGTCATATACGGGAGAGGATTAGCATCCTTCTTGGAAATAGCGTTTAGTTTTCGAAAATCCAAACATAAACGATATTCCTAAGTCCCTATTTCCTATGCGGTTTCTATTGGCCAATCTATTGCTATAAACCGTATCTCTGTCTGAAGAGTGTTCGTGGGTACGTATATCTTTGTAACTTATATTGCCTCTTTGCGGTTTATTCTGCGGGCTTAGTCTAGAAAATCTTTCTTTTGTAATGTTTGGGTTGAATTTCGCAAAATCAGGTTGACATTCACCACGATGAGTTTCTGTAAAGGATGTACGGCTGTACCTATTTAATTTAGTTATATTTAGACCAAGACCTTTGTCCTTTGTCTGCTCTAATCCCGTGATTTTCAATTTCCGATTCGAATGCTGCGGTGTTAGGCAATAGGCTACCTAGGTTGGGCATTTTGGCAGCGTCTTTTCGAAAGGTACCAAGCGTCTCATTCTATTTGAAGCATTGATAGAAATTGCTAAGCTTGTCCGTTGTAGGGTGTGAAGTAACCTGTCTATCTATTTTCCGGTATTCAGGCAACGGTTTCATATTTTGGGTATTGGAGGTATTTTGTAGCACACGATGTGGAAGCTGAAGATGATTTACACCAGGCTCTCGTAAGAGACTACCGGGTCTGGCAAGTTGAAGGGGTTTTGCATACCGAAAATCTGTGCATAATTAAATGACACGTTAGTTGGGTTTATTGGATGAAAAAGCGTTGGTTTGATTCGCGGTGTCGAAAACGTGCTCAAGGAACCCGCAGCTGTGGTATTTGTAACGTTTGTTACCCTATTGTTTTGCGGAGAAGATATTGTCGCTATGTAACGGATTTATAGTCCGATTCTCTAGATAGCCACCTTTCAGAAGCCTAATGCCTCTTCGCAGTCGAGCGCATTTCGATTTTTGCGTTCCGGAAGTATTCAGATTCAGAGCCTCGAGGCTTTCATTAATATACGGATTATCCAATTCCGCGATCAAGCATTATAATTCTGTATAAGTTGTGACATTATCCAGGGATTTTAAGAACGCCATTTTGTTACAAAAAAACTTAAAACTTCTAAATTCAAAGCCCGATAAGGAATCTCAATTTCTAAAAGCCGCTTTGGAACCCGTTTGATTTTTCCTGACTCGCGTGGCTAGGCTGTTGCGAACCTGAAACCTTTCGGGAGCCTGAAAAAAAAACAACAAATGGTTTATTTCAAGTATTGCGAAATGGTTACACAGAAATAGCGAAATTTTGAAGCTTGTGAAGAGACAAAATTGCTCAGTATATCATTAAACTTGCACACCAAAATAAAAAAAACACTGAGAAATCAGGTCTCTTTTGCATCAGAACCACTTCAAAAACAGGTTTGAATTGCCATAAATCAAAATAGGTATATTATGAAAAATCAGATGTATTATAAAGTAGGTATATATGTATATATAAATATACACACATATACCAATAGTTTGTGATCGGGTGTGGCGCTCAAAGCAGCCGAAAGTTGGGGACTTCGTTAAAAAGTAAAGATTTCATTAACGAAAGACAATAATTAATAATGTCGGTAATCAGCAGGGATTCTGTGAATCATTATTATTATAAATTTCGGAAAATAATTGCTCTTTCTGGTGAATTGTGTTTTATTTCTATGAAAAATCTAAATGTGGGTTTGATTTGAGGTCAGGAACTGTTTGGGTGCCATTTCGTAAAGGTATTCCTAGCCCGTTTGGAATATCCTTACTAAAAAAAAAGAAGTTGAAGTTTTTGGCCTACCACAACTCAGCCCTCACGTCCAGTGCCTAGCTAAGCTGAAAAAAATAGTAAAGATATAAAACTAGGCAAGATAGGCTCAAGTGACTATCTTGGCATAAGGACTGAGAGATTCATAATTGGCTAAAACTTTAAAATTCCATAGTCAATTTAAATTTACCAAAATTTCTCGATAAATATTAATCTTATTTAGTTAACATGTTAAATCCCTAGCTAAAGTTTGTATTACTTAACCTAAAATTGAAATGTAATGCAAGGGGGGAAGGGTTCTACTAACCAATACCTATTTTTAACATCAACACTGATTCACCAGGAACTATCAATCATTTTATTAGTCGCAGCCATTTTCCAATAGATTCAATATTACCGACATCCAATATAACATAAACTGTAGGTTATAAAATACCGAAAATTTATCCCGAACAATTCTCTGATACCACTTTCGAATACTAGCCTAAGACAATTATTCCCGAAAATTTGGACTACCACTATCGAAACCGTGATTTAACAGAACGGCGAAAAGAGTTAGGAGATTTAAAGCTAACCTAAGTTTGTCGGCACTCCGACGCCATTTAAAGAAAGGATCATTTAACGAAGCCACGTGGCTCAAACTGTATTCTAACCTAAAAAAAGCTAACCCTAAAAAAAATATGAACCGCGAATTCCCCAATCTTACCGTCATAATACGAATTCGTGGTCGGTTCCCAAAATCTCTAAACTTACAAACTAGCACCGACCACGGAATAAGACTCGAATGGAACACAAGCAAAAAGACGCGAGTTTACCGGCAAAACATTAAACTATCGAGATCATTTTCGCGAAAAATCAAAACTGCGTACGAAGGCAAGAAACACTTTTCACCGCACTTAGAGAAGCTGGCTGAGCGTTTTGGCGGTATCTCAAATTTTTCTCGAATTTCACTAACAATGATCCGTCAAAACCCTCCGCCAGGAAATAAAAATCCCACTTACGCCATCGTGTTGAATTTTCCTCAGAGTTTCCTGATTTCAGTTAGACATTACGCTTGAATTTTATTCCAAATTTGCTTCTTTCTATAATATTACAACGTGCTCGTATTTATCGTCGTTTGCTGTCGAGAGTTCGGAGCGAGAATGACCCTGTATCTACATGGGCGCTCTGTATCCGTGCACTCTCCGTGTTTCTCGGTTGATCGGGACTCGCAGTGCAGGCGGCCAACCGTGTTGGTTACTTTGCGCGGAGATCAAATGTCCCTAGGCGGCCACTAATGATTCGCCAGATGGCTGTCGCCGTGCCAGTTTTTAAAGCAAAATTTTGCGTTTTTGCAAAATAGATGCAAAATTGAACCAGGCTTCACTGCGGGTTGCGATAAAAAATTCCATTTTCAGTTCAAAAATAAAACAATATCATCCTTACAAGATATACGTTTACGGGTACACAATTCTTGCTCTTCCATTCTGCAAAACTTGTATCTCACTTATACTACAGGTTATGATTACTATTCACTATTTTGAAAAAACTTGACGTTTTCTCTTCAAACAATTGAAAACTGGCGCGGTCACAGCCATCTTGCGAACCAGTAATGGCCGCCTAGGGACATTTCATCTCCATGCAAAGTAACCAAAACGGTTGGACGCCTGCACTCCGAGCTCCGATCAACCGAGAAACACGAAGAGTGCACGGATACAGAGCGCCCATGTAGATACAGGGTGAAGCGAGGCGCAACGTAGACACAGCAGGTTCGCTTAGCGCGTGGGTTCTTGTTGTCCAATAGGAGCGTCGTATCCCTATGCCCCGTAGCCATCCGCCAATCACAGCCATACTGGGTCACCCACGGCCGCCATCTTGCTGGAAGGGGTAACGGGATTTCACCGCCAAAATAGAAGAGAACTTTGTTAATGCTAATTCTCTACGATTCTGATTGGAATTCTTTTTCTTCATTTACAATTTTCACTCAGAATGCTCAAATGTAGACAGTAATAAGAAGATTATTGTTTTCCTGGATTGTTTCACCCGATTTATGCGCTCTCTGCCATTTCCGGAAGCCCCGGTGTCTTTCCTGTCGAACAGAAGATAGAAGAGGGTGGTTGGCATTCGATTCCTCTTAGACTTCTACTTCCTCATGATAATTGCTTAATCAATGGGCCAGAAAAGGATGGATGCATGCGCGTTATTTCTCTCTCCTTCTGTTTCATCGTGTCGCTGGACTGGATTTCCAGAAAAGGACGGTTCTTGTGCGACACTCCCCTCTCATTTTGTCTTGCCGAATCGCTGGATCGGTGGGCCAGAAAAGGACAGGTTGCTTGGGTGCTACCTCCCTCTCTTTCTGTCTTGCCATAAGTCGTTGTACCGGTGGGCCAGAAAAGGACAGTCAATTGGCGCAACTTCTTCCTCTCTTTCCCTCTTATGAGTGGGACTAACCAGTAGATTCCGATGTCCATATTGTTGTTTTCGATACTGAGCTGTCAACCCCGCCGTTGTCCGATGTTCTCAACACGCAGAACAAACATATATAAAAGAAAAAAAAAAGAAACGCATAAAAAATATGAATCAGTGTACAGCTCCATTTTGAGGTCTAAATATCTCTCCTCCTTTTCGTTCTCCTCGGCAGTGATGCCATAGTGGGCCAGAGTCGAAAATTCGATAACGAATATAATCCGTTTCGCGAATTCCTGGATCTTTATCGCTTCACCGAAAAAAATGATGATTAAATCAAGAAAACGCGTTTACTTGTCCGTATTTAGAACCACCGCATGGTCCGGCCCATACTGTAAGAGTGACAGCAATTGTAATAAGGCACTCTTAGGGCCGCATTATGTCTGTAGAGATACGTTGTTCCCGCGGGAGTGGGACACCCAGACAGTCTGTGTTCTAAGTACTCAGTATTTGCGTAACACGCTCTGCAACTATCGCTGGGAATTTCTTGACGTAGAATGCGGTCATGGTATACTGAGGTGGAAGAGACACCGACTTGACACGCGAAAATAAAATACTCTGTAACTGAATTAAGTCCTAATGATCTGAGCGAAGCAAAAGTTTGGTCCTTTGACTTGGGCTGTTCTTATACATTTCGGTGAAAGTTTCTATGCATTTTCTTGTTGAGGAGCTGTTAAAATTCACGCCATGGGTCTCGTCCGCCTGCTGCGCGGCTTTGTGAAGGAACTCTTCTTTGCCAATCATCTTGTGTTTCCGGACCATTTTTAGGAGCGGATCTCTTCCATTTTGAGTGATCTAAGCTATACCCAGAACAATGCAGTTATGAACACATTGGAGATTCAGAAGTACCCGCCCGCCTTGAAGGTATGGGGCGTAAAATCCATAAATTCAGAGTCCCTGGGAAAGCCAGTGATCCGTCCTCGCTTCAGATTTATCTTGGCACACTTATCTGATTTAAAGTCCATACTAATCTCTCCCATGTATCTCTCGATGATACTTTAAGTACTCTAAAGTTATATTTGTTATTATGAGAGAAGTTGTAGGCTCCGGAAGCTACGATCATGGTTCCTTAAAGCAACCAATCCCGACGCAACTGGAACGTTTACGTCATCCACTTCTGCTCCTTATAGCCCAGAAGGTAAGCAAGATCAAGAAATTTACGCGAGAGAACATCGTTCAACACTGTTCCTTGGAGTCAGGTCTCTAGCCGCGGATGACCTCACGCGGAAGACGGGACAGTTGGAGATAAAGGTTTCACCTCTGGGTTTTTCTTTAGAGCTAACAATCAGTGTAGGATGTTATGAGGAACAATGTTGACGGACAAGATGAAGTGATCCCAGAAGAACAGTCTTTTGCATCCGATTTGCGATGGAATGAGCCTGACGCTGGCAAGCCGGAATGTTTTTGAGTTGGCTAAGAAATTATGCTTTCATACCTCAAAGACAGCCGATTATGAGAACTACAAGATAGACTTTGTAGCCTTGGTACATAAGTGTCTCCAAATTCAAGCCCTTGCTTTTACCTATTGCTCTCCTATTGAACCATAGAGTTGCTGCTAGCTTTTTGAAGTTGTTTTCCAGTTGGTCGTTCCATGACAGCTCCTTATCTAGGATGACTCCTTGATATTTAGCTCGTTCTTTGATTTTCAGTTGTTGTCCTCCCAATTTCAGTATGCTGCTGGTTCCCCACTTATACCGTCTGGTCAATTCAATCGCGTCTGTCTCAGTTGGACAAGACCGATTATCCAGTCTTCTCGCACCAAGAATCCACTATCCTCAGTGGATAGTGGATAGTGGCTCGAAGAGCGCAACCTGATGCTGGCCGCGCACGAGGAACAGTATATCGTATTCGTAGACTATAACGTGGTAGCCCTGACTCGTGAGCGAAATGTTAAGGCTCAGTCGATGTCGTATGAGCTAAATTTTGCATTCCTTAAATCACCCGGATTAAAGTCGGGCACGAAGGGTTTTATTTTGGCATGTCAAGCTGGTGTGATTTCAACTCTTGCCTACCATCGCCAAATTTTAAGCCGAGGCATTCCCGATGATAGCTGCAGAGCGTATTGTGCACACCCCGAGCATCTAGGACACATAATATCTAGTTGTCCAACATATGCGAGAACGAACTGCATCCGATGGCACTATCAAAGAGTGCTTTATTACCATCTCTGTCACTCTTACGGCAAGAGCCCTAATACCGCTCCGTTAAACGCTCCTTGGAAAATAGAGTTAATTGTCGAAACTGAGAAGTGCCGCACATACTGGAACTTCATATTATGGACAATTGTTCTTGTTACACACTCAAGGCCAGACATAGTTCTCATTGACTTCGAGAAGCGAACCATGTTCTTCATCGAATTTTCGGCAACAGATGATAAAAGTATCATAGCCAAGGAAAATGAAAAGAAAGAGATGTATAGAGACCTTGTAAGAGAGTTTCGACGGTTATACCCGGAACACACTGGAAAAGATGCAGAAGGCGGGCCTTCGTGGGTCGCTCTGTGTCCTCAGGTTGCAAGAGACTTTTGCCGGATGATCGGATTGAATCCGGCGTAGACCTCCTATCTCATGGTAGGTAGACGTGTTTACAGCTGAAATTTCGCTGCGATTTCGCTAGATAGATAAATAAAAAGAGAACTAAAAAGGTATAATTTATTATTATTAGTTATAATTCTATCTGGTTATTAATATTAAGGACAATGTGTATGGTTTCGATTGAATTAACGAATTAGTCCAAAATTTGAATGCTTTTAAATTCGCTTCAATTTGTGATCAAGTTCATTTCGAAAAAAATGAAGAAAAATTGCAGGCCTCAAGACTCGAACCAGCTATCCCAAATCTATGAGTCCAGATGGCGACCATCCAGCTACACAGGACTTACTGAGATATATTTACAACGGTTCCCTTGTAGCCAGCACATCGCCCGTACCTTGCTAGCCCGATTGAATAGGCCAGTCTTGAGCTGTATCTGCGCTAAACAATTTAAGCGAATTGGAGCTTGACATAAAATCCCGCGAATTAAAATGAATTGGCTGAAACTGAAATAAATTCGTGTTGACGCGTTCAAATAAATTAGTTTCCTTAAGAATTTGTCAGTGAATTGGGGCGAATTGGATAATCGCAGATTATATTACTTTTCACGAATTCACACAAATTCGCAACCTGCTCCAGTTCGTGATTGAGGCAAAGAGAGATTCACGGGGGCTCCTAGCGAATTTTTCTCAATTCTCCCCAATTAGTTTCTCTTTACTGGGTGTTGAAACAGAATAGGGAAGAACTTTTGTTTGAGTTTATTTGGTTAACTAAATTTAATAATTTTCAGATTTTGATAGAATATATTTATATGTATAGGAAAGACATGTTTCACTGTAAATTTTTTTTCTTATAAGCCATGTGTAGAAAAATTTGCAAGCACGACTTAAAATTGATCAAATTTCGTTGAAGTAGACAATTGTTCATTATACTCTTACAATTCACTACACAGCAAACTCTTGTACCTTTTTCTTTACTTTTCTCCGTATTTCTCCACTAAACCACTGAACTGGAGAAATATGGTTATGTATATTTCTTATCCATAAGCCCTGCATATACGAATGTAAGCATTGCCTTCAATACCTACATTTTAATTATTCACTCTGCTTTAAATCAAACGAATCAACAATAACTATCCACAATCATTTTTTACGTTCAATTTAAATGAAACAATTGATATCATTACACTTTTTACGCTTAGCCTATCTATTTACCTACAAGACATAACCGTTGATTCTGCAGTTAACACCTCGGGCGCCGTTACTCGTTTATAAATTTCCATTCAGGAGTTGCAGACAGTCAATAATATCATACGATTATATACTTTGATGTATTTTCAGCACAAATTTATACAGAGAGCTATCCATACGAAGAAAAGCACATGCCCGCAGAAGACGCTCCAACAATATATGTGACCGTCCGCGAAGAAAGAGACCTAATGGGGCAAAAATCGATTTTCATCCTCTCGCGCAAATCGATAGTTTTTGAGTTACTCTTTCATTTTCAATAATTAGAAACTGTTTAAGTTCATTACCTTTTTGTTATTAAGCTACAAACATAGGCATGATAAGCGTACGCGGAGAACGAACGGGAGGCCTACGAAAGCCAGCCCCACCACTCACCACACAGCTGTACGCGACGTGTCCGTGAGCTACACTGGCTCGTGCCTGAAAGTGGATTGGTAAGTGGAGGGGGTGCTTTTCGTACACGCATCCCCACTACTCAAATGCTGGCTTGCGGACTCTGCTAAGATCGCCCGTCCTGTAAAGTTCAGCTTTGATGCATTAGGTCCCCATTTTCGCGGACGGTCACATATCGAACAACGGAATGCCTGTCAAAGAATCTAATCTATTGGAACTCTCTGTTCTGCCATACTTTCAGGGCTCTGATTCATGAATAAAATGAGGAAACATTCTTAACATTTCACAGAACCTCCAAATTCTTCTCTTCTATGTTTTCTTGATGAAAAAAAAAGAAGAAAAGTTTAGCCCCGAATGTAAACTGTGTGTCATTTTTGATACCCTAGGATGGGTGCACCAAGCATAGGGTGTTCATTTCAATTTATATTATCTCAACCTCGAAATAGTGAATTTCTTCCTAATTTATCAGACGATTAGATAGAACTGTAATGAATTCATATTCCGGATTCAAAAAAAACTTAAAAAATTAATTCGTGTTGCAAATACATTAAGACAAAATTAATAATCTGTTTCTTGTTGCAGAATTTAGTTCACAGTTCGACAGCCTACCGAATGGCGAACCACTTCCTGTTGTTCCTCGCCACACAGCTTTTTATTCTCCTGACAGTTCTGTTTCTCCTGGCGGACCTCATTCTGCTGAGAGACCTGTTCATCCTAGCGGACCTCATTCTCCTGACAGGTCTACTTCTCATTCCAAACCTCCTTCTCGTGCGAGGTCCAGGTCGCCTCCTCTCAGGCACCGTCCTTTACTCGTACTTGGATTTGAACTTGACCAGCTTAGATTTATTAGGCTTATTCCTCACAAAAATCCGCATCGGGTATTTCAAATTCACAGATACATTTTCGCTGCCGATAAACGCATTGAATTGAGAGCAGTACGTGGTGCCGCTGTGTCAATGCCAACTGAAGAGCAAAATGTCCTCACAACCTCCACTCGTGACATCATGGCTATACTGGACCAAAACAATAGAATTCTTCGTGGAATATATACGCGTATTGATGGTGTCCAAACACGGGCGAAAATGAACATGGACAGCGGCGAGGTTGACCTACTGGACCAACGGGAATTCGAGGAAACTCCCATAGGAACAAATAAACCAATCTTAAGGAATTTGAAAATAGTACATGCAAACGAAATATAAACCAAAATCCTCCACACCGTAATTCAATTTAAGAAAACACAAGAGAAAAATAAAGTATTTCTTTTAATGCAAAGTGCGATGAAACTTATAAAAATATAGGGTAATTATATTTAGAAGTCAATGTACTATACTATATGTACTATATGTACGAAAATATTGTAGGAGGAAAATTGTTATCGGATTATAATGATGCATCTATAATATATTTCGTATGGGCGAGACCAGTGGACAGTACATAGAAAAAAAAATCTGTCCATCAACATGTTCCTTGAGAACAAAGAAGCTATTTTCCTTAAGAGAAAAGAATGTTACAGAAATATCTGTTCACAAATCTGGAGATGGCAGTGACGTTAAAAACCATCAGTCCGTGATTATATTAGGTTCGTCAGCTTAAATATTTGAGAGCACTATCTACGATAACTTGTATTCAGCTCCGACCAACACCTTCATCGATAAATAATATAGCTTCTTGTATGGGAGATTCATTATGATTAATTTGTGCTCTTTACGCTCTTTGTAACGCATTCAATGGAATCAGGCTACAAAGTAGATCCTCTTTACATAGATTTCTCAAAGACTTTTGAAATAGTCGATAACAACATTCGGGTATCGAAGTACATTTACTACGACTCTTCGTCATGATACATTTTTTAAGTTACCGTAGCATCAGCCTGATTACGGAGAGAATTCTTTGCTTACATGTTTATGTAGGGAAGGTAATTTATTCGCTAATGTTCTCGAATTATACAAAACTGTAAAGTTTTGTTTCAGAACTGATGAATTTTTAATACATCTCATTTCAGCTTGTAAGCATGGTAAGTCAGACAAATCAAACAACGTTATTAAAATTAGATAATATTTTTACATAAAATATTCGAAATATACGATTACCCCCCCCCCCCCCCTACACACCTAAACGGGGACATCGTTTATGGAAGCTCCCTTATCAGGATTGGGGCCCTCCAATATGGCCCTGATTAATTTCCTGTTCACATCATATACATCATATAAAACTATATGATTAATTGTAGGATTGCATTCCCTTTAAAGTGGCACATACTGATTTTAAGTTCTGCATCAGAGACCATGAAAAGGTAAATTCGAAAGGGAATCTTTTTCTAAACACTTGTCGCGAAGGGAAAGGCGCCTACAGTTGTTCGGTGTGCACAAGACGTCAACAAAAATTATATGATACTACTAACTAAGGCATGACTAATCAGTGATCGAACCAAATAAGCAAGATCAGTCGATAATCCTACCAAATAAGTCCAGATTAACCGGTGATCCTGGCAACTAAGGCAAGACCAGTCCATAATCCATCATATTAAGGCATGGTCAGTCAGTTATCCAGCAAAATCCAGTATCCAGCGAACTGAGGCAACCAAATTCATTAACAATAACTATTG
>CAKNWT010150659.1:8247-19502 GCA_932066315.1 Andricus coriarius
TTTACTACCCACGAAAACCCTTTACAATGTTTTTCAGCGAATTTTCTGATTTTTAGCCACTTACTCCTTGATTCGATCCCTAATTCAGGAGTTGATGGTATCCTAACCCTTTTTTACTTAATCTGCATTACACCTACTACAATTTGAAAAAATTTGTATCGATATCACTTCAACCCCTACAATAAGCAATGTAGATAAGACAAATGCAATTTGACCTATAGTGTGCCGTTGCCCGAAAGTGATACCTGATCACGTCTCCATTCATTTCCGGTGTCCACTTGATTCTCTTTTTGGCCTTGTCTATTATCTGACACCTTCGTTATTTAAGGTCGTCTTGAGTTACTTGCCTCATTTCCAGGAAAGTTACTACAAAGTTTTCTCGAAAGAACATCCCATCAGGAGAAGTTGTGGTCACTTCCATCTCGTATTCAAATTGGCAGCGCATCAAATACTCATCATTGAAAATTTTTTTGCTGCGGTGGCATTCCTGTAAAAGTGGTCGGCTGGAAGCTCCCAGCCGAAAAAATCTCCGCAGGCAGATGTTTCATAATAATGTTATTATCTCTCTAAGAGAATAACATCCCTCCTTCGGGATCTCGGGACCTTGTAGCTAGTGGGAGGGCTTACGGGTCTCATTAGACTGTAGATCTGGAATAGGTGACCCTAAGGGGCTGCACTGCAAGGTGTGGCTACTCTGGGGAACTGACGGACCCTAGTCCGTGGGACTTGAACGAAGGAGCGACCCTTCCAGGAGGTAATAGCAAAAGCCTCCTGGAATATCGAGGGCTTGAGTTCTCAGCTCCCAAGCTACGATGCGATCGCCGTGTCAAGAGCTGAATGGCACCAGGGTCAACAAATCCTTGAACACCCCGGCCTGCCCTCCTCAGTAGAGGTGGACAGGCGGGGGTCCAAAAGGAGGTGTCTAAATGGAAACGTTGGGACACAGGTCGAATCCCATAGTATGTAGACCCACGCC
Source organism: Andricus coriarius (assembly GCA_932066315.1). NCBI lineage: Eukaryota > Metazoa > Arthropoda > Insecta > Hymenoptera > Cynipidae > Andricus > Andricus coriarius. The sequence continues at coordinate 9,224 of CAKNWT010150659.1, forward strand.
CTGCAAGCGGGGCTCTGCGGGGGGTATTTCTTATTTCCCTAGTTTCTCGTGGAACTCAAATGAATCCTCAAAAACGAAAACAAACCAAAACCAATGAGTGGCCTGTTTCGGGACCCTCCTATAACCCACCGCTAAAAGTGGGATGCTCCTTAGGGGGTAACCCACCAGATGCAGTGCGAACTAAAGATAACGGCGGAGACAATCTTGTCGAAGACGTAGAAGTGCAGAAAACGGAACTTTCCGTGAGGAGGAAGCAACGTTGCGGAGCACAAAGAAGGAGAGACCGCAATGCGCGTCTCCTCAGGCTAATCCTATTGGCAAGAGGAAGAAAGGCTCCAGAGAAACTCCCCCGAACAGGGAGTTGAAACGGCAGAAGGCTCTGGAAACACAGGGCCTTACTTTCGCGCAGATGGCTAACAACGCCTTGGTGACATTTGTCGTTGCGTCAGGTTATCCTGAGAACTGTATAACTCTCAAGGAGTTGGACAGGATGAGGTATGAAATCTCTAAAGGGATTGACGCATTACCCCGCGAGGGGCGCGCCCCCAGATTCAATGACATCTTTATCAGGTCGGAGGTCATCGTAGTGGAGGCCGCGGACATCTGGTAGCGAGACTGGATAGTGGAAAAACCCCCAACGTTTAGGCTTAAAGAGGAACTAAACTTGGAAGTCAAAGTGACGGAGTATCTGCAGAGGTACCGTAGAGCGAACGTACTGATTCCCGGCACCCCCGAGAGTCCGGCGATCATTCATGGGCGCCTGAGCTTTCAGAACCCGTCTCTGCGAACTGATTCATGAAGGGTTTATTCCGACAGGCAGGGCTCTAACCAGAAGGGGAGAGGCTGGATTCCAGTAGTCGGTCTTCCTAAATTCTCAATCAGAGCCCTTGCGGCTCCTAATTACCGCCCTTATCTAGGGGCGCGTACGGTTACCTTCCGAGTGACCCAACTGGGCTCCGCAGGGGGACCAGAACCACCCGGAGGTGCCCCGAATCAGCCTGTCAATGGCTAAGACGGGAATCTCCATGATGGAGATTAATTTGCACCACAGCAAAGGCGCCTCGGCGGTTCTAGCCAGAAGCACGTTTGTGGTGCAGACAGGGCTCGCTTGGATATAGAGAGTGCTTTCAGCAATACTGCTCCAGAATTCATCTGTAGAGAGGCTCTGAGATGTGGCGTGCCGGACCAGCTTGTACGCTGGAGAGGAAGCATGCTTCGTTGGAGAAGACTCGAAACCAGATGGGATGAGGGCCTAGTAAGGGGAATAGCTCCGCGAAGATGTCCACAGGCGGTATCCTGTCGCCCCTCCTCTGGTGCATTGCTGTGGACGGCCTCCTTCGAAGGCTAAATAAAGAGGGGTATAATGCTCAGATATATGCGGATGACTTTGTAATCCTAGTCAGGAGGGCTTATTTGGAGACGCTGATGGGTCTTATGAGGTCGGCGCTGCGCATTGGAGAGCTCTGGTGCGATAGATCAGGGCTCTCGGTAAATCCTGAAAAGACCAACCTGGTCATTTTCACGAAAAAGTATGAAATTCCAAAAGTTGGCGCCCTTGTATTTTGCGGTGGGTAGCTGACGTTTTCAGATTCGGCTAGGGCCTAAAATGCTTGCATGCCTCTATTCTGCTGTCCTAAAACCTAGGCTCCTACATGCGGCCGTGGTCTGGTGGCCACGGGCAGAACTCAAAACAATGCAGGACAGGCTACGAAGATTACAAACGCTAGCATTTAGGGCTTCGACTGAAGCAATGAGGACTACGCCCACAGCGGCATAGGATTCATGCTCTGTGAAGAATCTCTACATGTTGCGATGACCGCTAGAGCGGCACACGCGATGGGCCGCCTGACAAGAGCAAATAGATGGACTCGGGGGACTGGGAACACTAGGCTCCCGAGTGATATCAGTGCATTGCCGATTCTACAGACGAGGCAAGATAATATAACAAAACGCTTCAACTTTGACAAAGCTTTCCGCGTCTGTATCCCAAACAGGGATCTGTGGAAAGGAAATGGTAATCCGCTCCTCCAAGGGAAAATCTGGTAGAAAGATGGCTCCAGGGGTGAGGAAGGGTCAAAAGCAGGAATTTATGACAGAAAGAGAGGGAAAGGGAGAGGGATACCACTTGATCGACATGCTGCTGTCTTTCAGGCGGAGGTACTGGCCGTCCTTCGCTGTGCTGAAACACTTATAGAAGGAAACGCTGCTGGCAGACAGATTACGATCTGTTCCGACAGCCAAGCGACACTAACTGCGATAGGGAAGCCAGACATAACATCAGAACTGGTTTGGGAATGCAAAAAGGCATTAAACCAACTTGCAGAAAGAAACAATGTGGCTTTCATATGGGTCTCTGGTCACACAAGGATCAAGGGCAACGAAAAGGTGGACCAGTTGGCAAAACGTGGCACAGAAAGTGAATAGATAGGACCAGAAACGGTACTGGGAATAGCGTCTTGCTGTATCGGTTTGGCCATTAAAAGCTGGAGTCGAATAAAACACCGGAAATACTGGGAGCAGATCCAAGGTTGCCTTCAGACGAAATCCATCCGGGGTAATACCCATAGGATGGACAGAGCCAGGGAAATCCTGGGTTTACCCAAGAAAGATATGAGAACAGTGGTACACATCCTAACTGGGCACAACCACTTAAACTATCATATTTAAAAAATGGGGTATAACCCCACAACAGAGTGCAGGAGATGCGGCAGGGATGATGAAACATCCCTGCATGTACGTACTAGGCTTCGTCAAGAGGTCTCGGGTCAACTACTGAAAGCGAATAATTGAGGGTGTGGCACAATAAGATTTATAGCTTGAGCGCCAGAGGAGCTCTCCATTAGTTCAAAGCTTTAACATGGTTTTTATTTGCTATACAATTTTTGAAATTTTTAACATTTCTGAACAATAATTTTAACATTTATTAATATTATTTTATTTATTTGTCTTGTTATCACGAATAATAAAAAATACCACATTTTCTAAAAAGTAAAATGTGATGTAGAAACCCTTGGGAACTATAAAATGACCATACATGTGAGTCTAGTTTAGGCTGACTAATCCGCTGTAATTTAATGTAATCCAGAGTAATCCTATGTAATCCTTGCTAATATTAGGTAATACAGTTCAATTCTCTATATCATTGTAATTCAGGATAATCCGATATAATCCTGAGTAAAACGATATAATCTGGAATACTCTGGGTTTCATCTTCAGTAATCCAGGGTAATCCGATTAATCCAAGGTACTCCTGATTCGGGCCCTGTAATCCGGCGTAATATACATCGGCTGGACCGCAGTTTTGGGAGATATTTTCTTCTCGATTTGGTTCAGTTGGTACAACTTATTGCTAGTTGACACCGAGCCATATAAAAGATGAAACATCTTTAATTAAGAGACGAGCAAGGCTCGTTCCAAAAAAGTGTAATTTAATCTAGGTACGCATTTTTGATAATTTTAGTAAGATCCAGCAATTGTAACTTCTAGTGACGAACTTTCAGCTTCGAGTCGAGTCAAGTCACCTTTTTTCGATCGACTGTGAACTGACTCGAACATTCGAGTACTCAAACATTTGCGAGAACTCAAAAGGTTTCGAGTTCTCGAATATTTACGAGAACTCGAAAGGTTTCAGGTTCTCGAATATTTATGAGAACTCGATCGATTTCGAGTTCTCGAAAGTTTCTAACTACGCAAAATTTCAAAAAATTAAGGTTTTTCATTATATTACCAAAATATCTATGAGATTCGGTACCAAAGGCTTTTTCGGGGGTCTTAATTAGTCAAATTTGAGATCGACATATGTCAAAACAATCATTTTCTTAGTTTTTTAAAGAAGCCCTGCTTATCGAACTGGGTTTTTAAGTAGGTCGGTTAAACTTATTTTTCTTAACATAAAAATGCTATGTCGTGAGTTTAAATAATCTTTAAAATTGCTGCGTTGACGTTAGTCAGTAATAAAAAATATATTGTGACACACTTCCTCCAGTTTCTATTCTAAAGAAATGATGGTGCTTTCAGAAGAAAATTAAAAATTGAGAAAGGTGCATATTCCTAAATATTTAAAATTATAAAAAAAATTTTCTATATAAACAAGACCTCCATATATTAGATAAAGAAACATAGGTAAGTAATCCTTTATTAAAAATACTGATGTATATCAGGAGGTGCTGAGAAATCAATATTTTCGGCACGAATAGCTCCGCACTACGATTTTAACTTATTGTGCCGACATTTCAGATATGTGTTCCTTAAGGGCAAATTGTATTACGTGTGTTTAAAAATCTACGTTTTAAATGTAAATTTCATTTTAGTGATCTGAACGATTTGTCTTTTATAAAAGAAAAATAAGTTATTCAAATTGATAAATTTAGTATAAATATTCCTAGTGTTAAATCAATAAATTATATAATCCGAATCGAGGAAACTCCGTTATTAAAAGTAATCGACAATTGAAATGAGATGTAATTAATTCCGTGAATTTCATTAATGCCGCAAATTTCATTAATTTCGTGAATTTTATTAATTCCGTGAATTTCATTAATTCCGTGAATTTAATTAATTCCATGAATTTAATTAATTCCGTGAATTTTATTTTTTTCCGTGAATTTAATTAACTGCGTGAATTCCATGAATTCCTTGAATTCCATAAATTCCATGAATTCCACAAATTCCATTAATTCCACAAATTCCATGAATTCCGTGAGTTCCATGATTTCTGTGAATTCCACGAATTTAATGAATTTCATGAATTCCAATAATATCGTGAATTCTATCAATTCCGTGAATTCCATGAATTACGTAAATCCATCAATTCCGTTGATGCATAAATAATCACTTGAATTTCTTGAATTCCATGAATTACGCTGATTAATTGAATTCCACGCATTCCTTGAATTCCAAGTATTCCATGAATGCCACGAATTCCTTGAAATCCACGTATTCTTTGAATTCCACGATTTCCGTGAGTTCCATGAATTACATAAATTCATCAATTCCGTTGATGCAGGAATTCCGTGAATTCCATGTCTCCGAGAATTTCACGAATCCGTGAATTCCACGAGTTCCATCAATTCCATGGAAGTGCACGAATTACTTGAATTTCACGAATTCCACGAATTGCATGAAGTGCACGAATTACTTGAATTCCATGAATTGTACGAATCCCTTAATTCCACGAATTACTTGAATTCCACGAATTCCTTGAATTCCATGAATTCCACGAATTCCTTGAATTCCATGAATTACGCGGATTAATTGAATTCCATGTATTCCTTGAATTCCAAGTACTCCATGAATGCCACGAATTCCTTGAAATCCACGTATTCTTTGAATTCCACGATTTCCGTGAGATCCATGAATTACATAAATCCGTCAATTCCGTTGATGCAGGAATTCCGTGAATTCCATGTATCCGTGAATTTCACGAATCCGTGAATTCCACGAATTCCGTCAATTCCATGGAAGTGCATGAATTACTTGAATTTCACGAATTCCACGAATTGTGTGAAGTGCACGAATTACTTGAATTCCATGAATTGTACGAATCCCTTAATTCCACGAATTACTTGAATTCCACGAATTACTTGAATTTCATGAATTCTGTGCATTTTATGAATTCTTTGGATTTCGTGAATTCTTTGAATTTCATGAATTCTTTGAATTCTTTGAATTTCGTGAATTCTTTGGATTTCATGAATTCTTTGAATTTCATGAATTCTTGGAATTTCATGAATCATACGAATTTCTTGAATTCCACGTATTCCTTGAATTCCACGAATTCCACAAATTCCGAGAATTCCACGTATTTCTTGAATTCTACGTATTCCTTGAATTCTACGTATTCCTTGAATTCAACGTATTTCTTGAATTCTACGTATTTCTTGAATTCTACGTATTTCTTGAATTCTACGTAATCCTTGATTTTCACGAATACGCGCGCTCAGCCTGCTACGTTGCTGGAGCGTCAAGTGACGCTGGAGCGTTGCGTGACGAGTCTTCTGGATTCATTCCTCGTGCAAAAATCCCGCACCGCGTCCTAAAAATGTTCACTTAAAAAAATATTTAAGTCGAGTACGCCAGTAACTTTAAGGCAGGAAACCATAATTGGCAAGAATGGCTCAAGATGGCCATTCTCGCAGTGAGAGAGCAGTGCTCCCAATTGTGGTATCCTTTCGCACTAAGCATGCGTCGTGTCGACAACAGGATAGAAAAAGTTATTCCTTTCTTTAAATTTAACATCAATTATTTATGTGTAAGCATTATAATGAAATTATTATTTTGACTTTCACTTTATGTGTCTGTTTAGTGATCAAAGAATTACTTTTAATAACTTCACAGTTATTATTTGCTGTATACAATTGATTTACACATTCAATCATTTTGAATAAGCGCGCCAAGAGTAACTAATCTGGTTGTCGATGAGACAAGGACCGAACGCATCCGCAGTGTCCCGAACGACGAAACCATTTTCGGAGCGTCAAGCCCTCGTTAATCAATGTCATGTTTTTAGTGTTTTTCATTAAAACACATTCTTATTCCGTAATTGACACTCGGCTGTCAGTGTATTTTCAACACGACGTTCTTGATGAAAACTTGCTTAAAATTTGGTCATATTTATATACGGACAAAAGAGTATGGGGATGTGTTATACGCATAAAATGGATTCAGATTTGATGAATTTTGTATAAAAAAAAAAACATTTCTAAAAATTTAATGGTACGGAATGGATAATTAACTAGGGTCAAGTATGGGCCAGACTTGGCGCTCTAGCCTTGCCATCAAGCATACTTTTGAAAATAATTAGAAAATTTGACATTTTGGAAACGATAAAGAGTTTGTATGTAATAATGTTTATACAATTATAGTAAAGAACAAAAAGGATCAAAATTACATATTACACAAATATTATTTATTTTATAATGAATTATATCCCTATATAAGTGTCGTTTTGGAAATAAAATATGAAATGACGATTGGAGAAAGGAAATTAGGAGTAGGGTGGGAGAAAAATGAGTAAACGATATTTTCCGTTTAGCTATCATATTTATTTATCTGTACAGAAAAACGAGTTACGAATAAAAGATGTATAATTCAGTGAACAAAATGATTGAAAATCAATAATAAGAAACAATAGAAAAAAGAGGATTTATAAAAGGATAATAACTACCCGTGCAGAAATGGTAACCGGGGTCCGACCGGATAGCCCCAGTTTAAAGCGGGCGCTGGCCGGGATCCGGCCAAAAACGTCACGGTAAACTGGTCGGATTCCGGCTTTCATACCGGCCGGGATCCGGTGGGTAACCCAGCCACAGACCGGTTAAAAAATTTTGCTTCAGGCGAGAAATTGGTAACTTGGATTGTCTTTTAAGGCTCACCGTAAAGAATACGGTGAACTTTAAATGTAAAATCAAGTTATCAAATTCTCGCGATGAAATTACAGAAGAGTTTCAACCAGTGATGCTAGAATCTCCTAGCCATTGTCTTATTTTGGAAACCACGTGGTGATTTGAGGTTAGGAAGTAGGAAAGGAAAAAATGAATACACAACACTATACTTTAATATAAAACAACACTTATTCGCGCATTAAGTGGGGTTTTCAAACTGATTACTGAAATAAGGTTGATTTTAATACCGGGTTTTATTTGTTAACTTCGCGGAGACCACGCGACATGAATGCAACGTGCATTCTCGTTCGAGGTGAAAAACTGAAACTTGCAAGTGTCTACGCCGACGCCAGGCGCAGAAGGCGTCAGGCATGGCGGTAAATTTGAAAGTGTACAGAGTAAAAATTTTTTGAAAATAGAGAAAATTGTAAAAATGGTAACAATTCTGCTTATACACATTGCAGAATCAATAAAAGTTTCAATTAATAAGTTAAAACATTGGGAAGACTTGAATGTTGTCTTTTTTTAAGAATTTGAAAAAGCTAAATTCTGTTTTACTGATCTAATAAATCCGTAAGTACGTCTTTGACAATGTCACGATTCTTGAAAAATGTATAATTTCTACAAAAAAAGTATTCTGACCAGTACCTGGTCGGCTTCAGACAATGAAATATAACCAGGGTTGGCCCGGCCGGCTCCCGAACATGAAACCCAACCAGGGATAGCCCGGCCGGGATCCGACCAGAAACCTTGTTGTAGTAGGGCCAACCGGGGCAATGTCTGCACGGGTATAGAGAAAATAAAAAACAATAAAATTGTTGTTCAACTCTATCAGACAATTTTTATTAGGTGCTAAAGTTCCAACGTTTTCAGGTTCTTTGCCCAGTTCAGGTTGCTATCTATGATTACTCCCAGATATTTAACTGAATCTGAAAAGGTCAGCTTCCCATCGCAGAATACAGGAGCGTCAACTTTCGGCACTTTATAATTTCTCGTGAAAATGACCAGGTTGGTCTTTTCCGGATTTACTTCACGATGCGTAGCGTCTACGTTGAACAACCCATCAGTGTTTCCAGATGAGACCCCTTGACTAGGATTACAAAGTCATCACCCCTGTGAGCAACCCCAATGAAACACGGAAATAACACTGTTCACTGCCAATTTAACACTTACAAAACATTGTTTCATAACAATATATGTAACTGCTACAGAACGCTGTTCCATGAGAATGAAATTTTAGTTGTACGAGTAGTTTAGTGTTCTTGCAGAAATTTCCTCGAAGACACGACATTTAATCCATACACGAGTTGTATAAAGTATTTCTTCTCGGGGAAAGTTTGATTTTATGAGTACTTTAGGGTTCGTGTATCCGGTTCTTTAAGAACACGATATCTAACCCATGCACCAAGTATACCAAATATATCTTCTTCAAGAAACCATGGTTTTATGTAGTAATCGGCGTTATGGAAGTTCAAGTGAAAATTACTTCTCAATTTTTCCACGTGAGGAACTGAAGACAAAGGAGAAGTGAATACAAACCAGAGGAACAAAGAAACGGTTCAGAGGCGTTCTGACAGCATAAGAAATTAGAGTAAACTGAGTAATTATGAAGCCTGCGCTGGGTGAATCTTACTGAGTGTTGGGTGATAGCGTACCAATGCGTATTTTCACTTGACAAATACTAATCTAGGAATCCTAAAGACATCTTTTTACTAAACTTCCACGAAAAATATCCATTTTATTCACCTGGTGCACGGATCGGGTATCACATCCTAGATGAACCAACCATGACGCAAATCGGAAAAAAGTTTGCTTATTCGATTTTGGTAGAACTAAATAATTGTTTTAAACTCTTTATCTCTCTAACGTTTTTCAAAATCCAAAAGAGCTGGACAGTCAATAAATATACTTGATGTATTCCTAAGTTATATACCTGATGTTTTCTTAAAATATGTGGACTTCCGAACTGTTCTTTTTAGGGACAGGTATGAGTTGTTGTATGGCGGTCTTCAAGAAACATAAAATATTAAAAATATTACATAGTACAAGAATACAGTAATATTGAAATTTCAGGAGCCAGGAGACGTAATCAAGCGGATTGTACCTGATTTATACGTATAAGAAATATATTAACGGATTGCCAAGAAAATCAGTAAATGCTGAAAGATTAGAAATTCAAATATCAAGTTCTATATATTATAAAATGTAAGTGTAACTTTTGACGTGTTTTATATTAGCTTATTTCCTACAAATATAAAACTTTTATTTTTCGAATTGCATTTTTAGTATACATATTTATGAAGCTTGAATTTTTATTGGAAGTCAGAGATTACAAAAGTTTTAAAGTTTGTACGAGTTTCAGTCACTTCTTTTTCAGCTATAAAAGTGTTTATCTTTGTGAATATGGATTTTACACGTGTTAGCAAAATGTGTTTCAAAATATTCATATTTTCATTATTTTCGGAGATGAAGTATTTCTGAATTGAGAATCATTGCTGAACATTTTGTTGCTAAAAATCCGAAAAAAGTAAGAAAACATATTTTTTCCATTAAATTAGAATAATTTCGAAAAGTATGATTACTAAAGGTTCACAAAAATTCCTATTACGTAAAAATTCAAAGTGAATTAAAAAAAAAAACCCGTTTTCCTTAAATATGTTGGTTATCTAGTTCTCTACTGCTACCCATCAAATAGTTCTAGAGTTCAGAAAACTCTGTTAAAAATAAATGTAGGCGTTCGCATGAAAAGGGCCCTTATGATTATTTTTGGATTTGAGTGGGGCATGATACTGGAACGTGTAATGAATTAATGAGGACTATACTCATATCCAGATAGTAAACTGAAGTAGGTATATTTCATGTTTCAAGAAAAAATAAATCATGTGTGCTTATGGCAC
>CAKNWT010150667.1:0-19481 GCA_932066315.1 Andricus coriarius
AATTACAAGAAAGGTAAATATGACAAGATGTATTAAGTGAAAATGATAATTATTTTTAAAAATTACATAACAATACAATTAATTAACAATCTAAATTTACACTATTGACAATCTATTGAGTGAAACCAAAGAAAGTTAAGAAATAAAATTACTTAAATACAACAGGTTATTAACCTAACCTCAAATTCTACATTTAAAACTGTACGAATTTCTAGTGCTTTAAATAAATCGTCCTTGCAGATCACATAATCGAAAGAATTATTTAACGTTTCCTGAAATTCATAAAAATTATGACATGTCTTTAATGTTATTTAAGACATTTTATCAAATTTTTTCAAACAGAAGTCGCCGGGTGAGCAGACGACAAGAAGCAGACGACAAGATGCACGTGACTTCAAATTTAAGAAATTGTAGGAACTCAGAATATCGGAGAATGCTGGCTTTTACTTTAGTGCTATAAATAGACAAAATAAACCGAGAGCCGAAGTTTTCCGAAGTCTTTCGAGCATCTTCGACTTTTCGAATTCAGAAGAGGAGAAGTTGGTTGCGCGCGCAACCATACTCACGGCCTCCTATCTTCTTCACACGGACGTACACTGTCATTGTGTGAGAAAAGTTGGCGTGTCAGATCTGGCCACACTGGGCCCAACTGGAACTGACTGTTGATGGGAAAAGTATCGAGAAACATCGATACATATCGATAAGCCATCGTATCGAAAAGTATCGATACATTTTTCTCTTAACGATATCCTGCCGATGATACGGCACTCAGCCGCCTGTGCCGTTTGAGTGCCTGTTTTGGCTGATTTCGGCACCTCAACGGCACTGAGAGTGATGCAAACTTCAAATTAACAACACTTTTTTTAATTCTTGAATTATCTCATTATATATTTTTTATAATTAATAAATAATATACTAATATACTATTCTGGAGTTGAATTAAAAAACGATGTCTATTTTAGCGTATCTCGTTCCATTTACGAGATACATTATACAATACATTCCAATTTTAAACTTCGAAAAAAAAGTTAAATATCTGAAATTATCGAAACCCGTAGATTCTGAATTTCTAACTTTCGCAGCGGTAATTTACAAATTTCTAATTTTTAATCCCTTTCAGCTGGTCTACTTGGTAGCCTAGTCGCAGGTATAAATGGGACTTCTGCAGGCATTTAAATCTGGAATCTGAGTAGCTTTAAACGAGCAGCACTAACACGGCACTGGACAGTGCCGTTTCAGTGCCGTTTAATCGGCAGGGTGCATATCGATAATTTCTTCGATTTGCCACGTTTATACCGCTGTGTCTCTTTCTGGCAAGTAGCAACACAAGCAAGTGAGAAGGACAGACTGAAAAGGCCACAGGCTGCGGGACCTCCGACATGCGCAACTAATGCGCGATTAATTAAATTTTTTATTCGGCGACAATGATGTGAGTGCCTTTTTAATTTGTCATCAATTTTCATTTCGTTTTAATTTGTAAAATGTTGAAATAAGGTCAGATTAGGATGACGCAGGGAGGTGGCAGTTATCCATAAATATCGATTTTATCTGTATTTTCCCCGGAAATATTGATACGCTTTTTTATTAATATTTCCCATCACTACAACCGACTTTGTAACAATTGTAAGTGAGCCGTTTCTGCTCGTCGAGTTGATGACGCTCGCACTGCGACCAGACTCCGTACTATATTATAGTACATATTTAGACCACTAGTGGCGTCGGTAAGGCGCAGCAAATATTTAAACACATACTGTGTTTATTATGACGAATGGCCAAGAAAATAATTAAGTTAAATATATTTTGATGTTGGTTAAAAAACCCAAAGTGTTTTTTGGCGGACGTCAAATTTATATCAATTCTGTAACATCTTACAAAAATTTTTAAATTTTCGATTCAGACATTAAAATCAGTTGGCAATTAAAGATAAATGTCGAGACGAACTTTTGTATTTTGTGATAGAAATTTGAAATAGAAATTTATTAATATTCTAGAGTGCATGAAAATTCCTGAAATAAGCAAAAATGAGAACTACAATCCCTGTTGAAAAACTCTATTATCAACTACTCCTTACATACTTACTTTTGTATCGAATACGATATAAAAAAGAGCAACTGAGATAAGACAATTCCTTCGTGGTGCCTTCAATGTCATAAATAACTCGAATACTTATTGCTATTACTTATTTACAAAAATTTTTATTTTCAAATCGTTTACTTACAAGTGCCGGCCTTAAAATAGGCCCAGTAAAATATATGTCCTTTAACAACCTTCGCATAAGAGAAGTTTAATAAAAAAAGTATGAAAACTACGAACTCGATTTCAACCGAGGAAATCGTAATTCGACACGTCTTCAAATTGTTGGTTCTGCGGATTTCCGGGCTCCATTGGTCTTGCATTCATTTGCCCTCTAGGGCCGACCATTTGTTGCTGCATTCCAATAACTTGTCTGTATTGCGGTTGCTGCTGAAACAATATACACAAATTTTACTGTTCTTCCATTGTCCCGTCAACTTACCTAGCCAGCAATACTTAAGGAGTTATCGGCCAAAAAATAAAAAATAAATTGCAATACCAGCATAAAAAAGTACGCTTTTTCACGCCCGTAGAGCGTACGCAAAATGACTGATTTTGGGACTCCGGGAAAAACTTAGAGTGGCGCATGCGCAGATCGCGATTTTACGCGTTTATTCCCTAGGTGAAACATAACAGTGAATAAAAGAGCTGCGTCAAGAATAAAACTCGCGTGTTTGGCGTTTCATTTCTCGATTTGGCAGTGGCGCCGCGTGGTCGCAGAAGCCTATCGCCTTGACACCTAACCTCAAAATCTAAGAATAACATATTTTCTAGCGTGTACTTGCGATTCGCTCTACAGGCTAGACAAAAATCGTACTTTTTAATTACAGATATTGGAAAAAGTATCGTGTGTTTTTATAAATTGTTTGTATTTTTAAAATTATGTCAGCATCATTCAATTACAACCTGAGATTGACCGGTGATTAATAAAATGTTTCAACAACTTCTGCTATGATAGAATGTTTTTTTTTTAATACACAAAAAGCTCTGCAGATTATACAGTTCTCATTTTGGAACAAAATTGCATAACAATTTTTCACTCAGCTTTGAAGCAAAAAGAAGCCCAGAAATTGAAAAAATAAGAATAAAGATTGTTTTTTGAAAAAAGCGCTCCCACGATTTTTTTACATGAAATTATTGCAATATTTGCGCCTAATGGAATAAGGACGGAGTCCCATGGAAACTTCAAACTGGGCGCAAAACATCAAATCATTAGACATTTCAGCCACAGATATTCTCCTAATAATCCACAGAAACACTGTCATTGGCCGAAATGTCTAGTGACTTACGTTTCGTGCCAAGTTTGTCACTGCCATGGGACGCCACCCTGAAACATAGTTTCATCGAAAAGTCATTTTTTATCACTAGGAACCAGATTTGACGAGAATATTGAAATTATGCAGTAATGGGGCAATTTTTCTCAAGTTGACACACATCAAAAAACGGACTTTCTTGGATCGGATGCACACTTGGGCAAAGTGTTATCCTATTGGATGGTAGTTTATGGGGAAAGTCTTTTTTCATGTAGACAAATATTTAAGGATGCTTTCGTATTGGACAAAAAGAATTTTGACCTGCATGTTTTTGATAGATTTGTGTACGGTCTATCGAATAATTAGTACCATTTTTTTAAATTTAACATCATGACTAAAAACTAAGCTTATGATTCTTTCTTTCGAAGTTATTAGCAGGAAAATGTCGTTTTTTTTTTATTTTCTGTCCTGTTTTTGCCCTTTTCTTATTAAAAAAGTAGAAATTCCTCGAAATAGATGGTTCCCCTGAAAAAGAATGGAAACAATTTAATTTCTCAAAAAAAGGCTATGTCTTATCGTCCCGAAAAATTGGGGGAGTTGGTAAAGGAAATGGACTAGTCCCGAAAAATGCAAGACAAGTCAAATTACAAATTTGGTTAAAAATAGTTGTAATGATTCGATAGACTGTACAAAAATCGATTGGTGTAAACGTGTAGGTTAAAATTAGTTTCGCCCCATACGAAAGCAGTTCAGCTATACATCCGAAAAAGAGCCTGCCTGCACAAAATCAAAAAATTTGACCCCCTCCCCTTCGGTAAATATTTTTTCCAAATAAAAAAAAATTTCCCCCATAAATTATCATCCACTAGGCCGAAACTTTGCCCAAGTTTGAGTCCAATCGATTTTTTGGGTAGGCACACTTGAGAAAAAATACCCCATATACTTATTCCGAAGAACAAAATAGTGGCCACCTTAACTCTAACAGAGAAATTTGCAACTTAACTCTGCAGCCAACTTAATCTATACCGCGCAAAATAAAAAATGCAATAAAATGGACATTGCTCAGCTTTTAATCGGTTATATTACTTAAAAAGGTGAAAGATAATATTTATTGAAAATGAAATAACTAAGTGAAAAAATTAAGCGTTTTCTTATTTTTGAATGAAAATTCAAATTTTGCATGCAAACTTCAGAAATCGCCAAAATTTCAAGTTATATTCGATTCTGGAAAATTATGCGATTATCCAACTTGCATAAATTTCGGATTTCTATCACTGTCGTAACTCAAATCGAACACCTATAAAATTGTGTCAACCCGATATCGTCAACTTTGGACTATATTTTCTCAGAACTGGAAGGTTCTTTGTTATTAAACTTTTTTGGCATCGATTCAGCAATGCAAGCATAACCAGCTTTTTATTACTACTATAAACAAAGCGATTTCAAAGAAATTCTTTGAGTTAAGGTTAAATTAGTCCTGACTTAGTTACTCAGGATTATAAATCAACTACCATAACTAGGTTTTTTAAGAAAAATAAAATAAGCAATAAATTTAACAATTTATCAAAAATTAATCATGTTCTGAGGTTTTGACTGTATTTGATATTATAGGTGATTAAGATTCAAAAACAATTTTTTTTAAGAAAAGAATCATTGAATGGGCTTAAATACGACACGATGCTGGCAGCACTGTCTTATATTTGTTAAGATTACCTGCTGCAACAAATGTCTAAGTCCAAGACTGTTTGTCATTACAGGACGCATCATACGCTGCGCATTGGCTTGCTGTCCAGCCATTCCGGTTTGATTCAGACCCCTTTGTGCTTGCTGCATACATACAAAAATAGTTACATACATTTTTCAAATTACAACAATAATAATTTCAAACATAATTAAAGTTAGCATTACAAGAAAGTGTACTTTTTTATATAGACCATAAATTATTTAAATTTAAAGTATTTTAAAGAAAAAACTTGCCTCCAATTGCTGTTTGTATTGCATTTCTTGTTGCTGTGCCACTTCGAGGTTTTGCTGAATCTGAAATTAAAAAACGAAAAACATCATTGTAAGGTCTGATGACATCAAACAAAAAACTTGGTCAAGTAGGCGACACGCGGCTCCAAAAAAAGATTTCGTAGGCTATCCAAATATGATCTAAAATATTTATATTTTATATTTTTAATTGAAATTAAATCTGTAGAAACTTAACAAATAAACAATAAAGGCCTAAAATAAGGTCCAAGACTAAATCGCAATAAGTCTTAAACAGTAAGGCCCAAATAGGACGGACGGACACCCGACTGAAAGTATAAAGCCGTATTCAGACGAGCGGTTCCCGGTTCCGATTACGATTTATGGTCCGGTTCATGCACACGGTGCATCGCATTCACCCAAGATTGCTCTAGGCAGCGACAACAGCTGAAGAGTCACGTGACTTTATCGACCGCTGTGATTGGCTACGATCAGCGACAACTGTGGCCCGGTCGAAATCGCCGCGGCTGAAAATAAAGAGAAACCTAAACGCGCAACCCGAACCGGGACCGGATCGTGCTGCGCGTTGATTGGTCGACGGTTCCAATCGTAACCGTAATCGGAACCGGGAACCGCTCGTCTGAATACGGCTTAAGGGTTTCGACCCAGGCCTAAGAAACCCTAAAAAGGACGAAAAATTTTCAGATACTTACATTTACTTCCAATTGGGACTTGTATTGAGCTTCTTGTTGCTGTGCGGCTTCAAGAGTTTGTCGGAGTTGTTGAATCTTTAAAAGATTCTGCTGCCTTGCCATTCCGAGATCATCAAACTGAGGTCGCTGTTGTTGGCCCATCATTCCTCCACTTCCAGAGCCAACTTGCTGTGCACCAGCCATATTGGCACCCTGAGTAAACAAAATAAGCAAAATCTTGAATTTCCAAAATAATTTCAAGCCTATACTAACAAATTACAAATATTCAATATATTTTTAATGAATTTTTAGAAGTAATTTAGTTATATTTTTATTTAAATTTATGTAAGATTTAAGCAATAAAATAAATGATTCACCTGTAAATTTATTTGTCCTTGAGGTCCGGAGGAAGGTGCTAAATTTTGCTGTTGATTCGAAGGAACGACATTTTGAGTGATTTGTGCACCTCCCATTGCCATTGTATTGGTTTGGGACATAAGGATTCCACCCTGAGAAATTCCGGTAGTTGGCATGCCACCTTGCATCGCATTACCGGCAGCAGCACCTGCCTGAATTAACAAATTCCAAAATATGAGATGCAAAAAATAGCATCGGCAGGACTATTATTTGTAAGGAACAATGACGTTTTCTGGTGCCCCTTTTACAATTAGTACTAATTTTCTTTGCTGGAAAATTTATTATCGCCTAAAACGTCCACTTGACGAAACGCGGTTTCAAAAAATGATGTTTCCGATGTTTTTCATCATGTAGGATAAGCTTATAAAAAACGCCTTAATGAATTAAATTGATTTTAAATTAAATGACATAATTATAACATTGCTATTATATAATATATACTGCTTACCTGTGACTGATGGCGCAAGGCCTGAGTATTCTTCTGTTGTTGGATCACTTTTCGAAGACGATCTACAAAACCGGATTGATCATTTGGTATAAAACCGAGAAATGATCCCTTTTCTGCTGTGTATAAAAGCAGAAGAACTTTGATACCACATGGAGGCTGCGAATTAAAGTGAACACATCCCGCCTAAAATTTCAAGTATTAGTTTTTTAGGTAAGTACAGATTTTAATTATAAGATTCTTTGAATAAATAAGTTGTTTGAAGAAAGAATGGTGTGAAATTAACTACAAACAAATCGTGAAATGAAAAAAAGTAATTTAATACTTACGAAGCCGGAAGACATGACTTTGATAAGAGACTCAAGAGCTTCACATGGCGTGGGATAAAAACAAACGGATCTCGAATTCTTCAAGTAAGCATTCCCTATCGTCCCTAGTAGCATTTTAGGCATTAATTGCATCAATAACTTTTGTGGCCAAGCATCAGTTTTCCTACAATGGGCAAAATAAAACAAGTTATTTGAAAGCAAATTTTTAAGAAACATGAAAATCTGAAAAGTGGGAGAATTACCAAGGTGTCTAAATCCACTTTTGGAAAAAATGAAGATATATATAATTGATCGATGGTATTCCAAAAGAATGTATTAAACATTTGGTTGTTTTATCCGGAAAAAAACGTTCACAGAAATCGAATTTCAATTTAGGACAAAAATAAAAACGTACTTTAGAGATATATCAGTGTTGAATTGAAGTATGAAAAGCCGTATTAGGGAAAGTCATAAGGTTCCAAGAAAATAGAGGAAGAAGATTTTTTTTGACTGAAGCGCAAGTTTTTTTCAACTTTAGTACACTGAGCTTCAAGAGATCATAAGTATGATGAAACTGGTGACAAAAAAAGACTGGTTCTTCATTCGTATGCATTATAAGCTGAAAAAATCGTAGAGAATGAAATCGCAGCTGACTCTTTTCACGAAATTATTTTCTTTTATTCTAATTCGATTAAAAATTACACAGATATGTATATCAAACTTAATAGAACCATAAACATGATCTACTGAGACCATTATTATTATGAGAAAAGTTGTTGGCTCTGGAAGCTACGACCATGGTTCCTTCAAGCAACCAATCCCGACGTAAATGGAGCGTTTACGTCATCTACTTCTGCGCCTTCTGTCCTAGAGGGTAAGCAAGAGCGGGAAATTTACGCGAGAGAACATCGTTCAACACTGTTCCTTGGAGTCAGGTCTCTTAGCCGCGGATGACCTTACGCGGCAGACGGGACAGTAGGAGATAAAGGTTTCACCTCTGGATATTTTTTTAGAGCTACCAATCTTTGTAGAATGTTATGAGGAACAGTGCTGACGGACCAGATGAAGTGATCCCAGAAGAACAGCCTTTTGCATCCCGTTTGCGACGGAATGAGCCTGACGCTCACAAGCCGGAATCTTGTTGAGTTCGCTAAAAAATTATGCTTTTATACCTCCCAGACAGCCGATTATGAGAACTACAAGATGGACTTTGTAGCCTTGGTACAGCCTGCTCAGCTCAAAAAGAAGTGCTTGTTATTTTACCCGTTTTTCTTCCTCCTTTGCCATGATATTACAATCGGCTGGTGCTGGTACACGACTCTTGAGCACCGAAGGTGATAATGATGCTAGGCCATCTGTAGTGTCGCTGGAATCAAATGGGAGGCCAAGCTCCTCTGCGGCCCTATCTGCGGCACGGTATAGAAACGCCGCAACATTGTCGGCTTCATGCTGATGTACGAGTCGCATAAGAGAATCTGCACTATTTAAAACAGAGCAGGCTGTAGCCAGGACCGTTCTTCGAAGAAGACACTTTAAGCTTAGCAAGCCTCCACCCTCTTTATCTCGAGGTATGTATATTCGAGGTACGGAAGATCTAGGATGATGACTTCGATGGATTGTCATCATCTTGCGTGTGTTTCGGTCAAGTTGCTTCAACTCATCGACGTTCTATTTTACAGCGCCAAATGTGTAGAGCAGTACAGGAGAGGCCAGCATATTGCTCGCCTGGATGTTATTCTTTCCAGATAATTCGGAAGCCCAAATTTTTCCGAGAATTTGACGATACTTTTTTACAAGGGCCGTTTTTAACACACGCACATCTTGGGTTTCCGCTTGCGGTATTCCAAGATATGTATATGTTGCTCCATTACGAAGATGTTGAATGGTATTTCCGCCTATGAACTGAACATTCCGATCGTCACACGATGGTGTAGTTTCTAGTCGTCCTTGCTGTAGGTGGACGCAGGCACACTTGTCCAGTCCAAAGCTCATGCCAATCGCTTCAGAGTACCTATTAAGCGCATCCAAAAGGATGTTAAGATCCTCTTTCGAGGAAGCAAAGAGTTTAAGGTCGTCCATATATAAAAGGTGGTTGACCTTATATTCTCTTCTGTTCGGCTGGCCACATAGGTATCCAGAGCTTTTGCCTCGGAGGAAAATAGATAGAGGCAAGAGGGAGATGCAGAAAAGTATCGGACTTGGAGAGTGTCCTTGGAAGACCCCTCTCTTATATGTGATATAGCTGGTAGTCACTTGTCTTTTGTCAAATGTTATGACAAATCTTGTCCGCCACAAGAGCTTAAGATCTTTCATGCATCTCACTATTCTTGAATGCACCTCCAGGCACTCAAGGAGCTTAATAAGTAGCGCATGGTTCGTGTTATCGAATTCCTTACGGTAGTCAATCCAAGCCACAGACATATTGCGTCGATACCTGATCGAGTCTTGGGTAATACACGTGTCTATTAACAGGTTCTTCCTGCAACCTGCCAGCCCTCTCTTGCATCCACGTTGTTCAATTATTGCACTCCATACCGGCTCGATAGATGTTAATATCCTCTCTTTGAGGATGCCAGTGAATAGTTTGTAGCTGGTGTTTAAACAAGCTATGGGCCCTGTAGTACTGTGGACTTAACAAATCTCCGGTCTTAGGGATCAATACTGTGCGTCCTTCCACTAGCCACTGCGGAATGGGGTTTTCTCCGTTTAAGAAGGTAGTAAATATACGAGCTAGATGTTGGTGCGTAGAAGTGAACTTCTTCCACCAAAACTTGTTGATTTTATCTGGCCCTGTCGCTGAAAAGTTCTTAGTTCTAGCGATAACTTTCTTCACTTCTTCAGCAGTAATTAGTGGACACTCTTCCTCTGGAGCCTGCAACCTTTGTCTTTCGCAAAAGTTACGAAAGATTGATATATCTGAAGCGTCTTTATTTAGCTGATAAGTCTCTCCATACACTTCCTCCCAGAAGACTTGAATCTCTTCTCGACTAGGCGGATTTTTAACGGCACGTGACGTTTTATTGAACAGACGGGAAGGATGAGTAGAAAAGGTGGAATTTTCCTGAATCCATTTTTCTCACCGTTCAAGGCGCTGTTTCGCTATTGAAAGAGATATTATTTTTTGCGCCCAGTGCTGCTTGATGGTCAAAAGTTTACACTTAATCAGCGTGTGATTTGCTTTCCTTAAGTTTCGAGCAAGTGCCCTAACTTTTGGAGTGAATTTTTTATTTGATGTTATGTAGCTAATCATGCACTGAATATTTGATGCATGCCATCTCACCGTTTCAATTTCAAACTGAAGCTGTGCAATACGCTCGCGAGTCTTACTCAGGCGAACTGAAGTATCGTTACTTCTATTGTCGCTAAGCAGAGAGACCGCCTTCTCGTAAACTACACAGGTCAGATTCCAGAGATTAACACCTTCGGGGAGCAAATCGGGGAGAGCATTATTAGCTTCAGATAATTTGTCCATCCTGAGAAAGACTTTTTGGTGGATAGATCTCCTACTTCTCATGTTGACATTATCGGCTATCTGCAAAGGTGGTCTTGCTGGAACGGGTGGTATGTTCGATGTAGGATGTTGCTCTTCTTCTTGCCGAAAAAGAGCTTTATATCCGTTTTTGCGCAAAAAGGATACCTGATCTTTTAAATACTGAGACGTTTCATGAGCATATTTCGGGTACATATTGACCCAGCGGTCATGTAACCTTTGCATGAATCCTCTTCGCGCCGGTGATCTTCTTTGCCAACAGGTAAGGATGTCCCTCCTGAGTTGGTCCGACCGCTTAAATCGATGTTCTCGTGTTTGTCCGGGGCTATTGCCTGGTCGTCGCCTCGCTTCGGTCCTATTGCCACTCCCAACTGAACTATGGCTTCCATCCGAGAGAGGCCTATTGTGGATGGCACTGAGCGATACTGGTGACGTAACCACATAATTCATTGCATTGGGGAGTTAGACCAATGCAACGTGGCTGACTGCAAGAGCCGGAGCTCTCGGTCGATGGGTACGCCACATCCCTACGCCTTAATTTTTTTGTTTTGTGAGAGAAGTTGTAGGCTCCGGAAGCTACGATCATTGTTCCTTAAGGCAACCAATCCCGACGCAACTGGAACGTTTACGTCATCCACTTCTGCTCCTTCTGTCCTAGAAGGTAAGAAAGAGCGGGAAATTTAAGCGAGAGAACATCGTTCAAAACTGTTCCTTGGAGTTAGGTCTCTATCCGCGGATGACCTTACGCGGCAGACGGGACAGTTGGAGATAAGGTTTCACCTCTGGATAATTTTTTAGAGCTACCAATCTTTGTAGAATGTTATGAGGAACAGTGTGGACGGACC
Source organism: Andricus coriarius (assembly GCA_932066315.1). Lineage (NCBI taxonomy): Eukaryota > Metazoa > Arthropoda > Insecta > Hymenoptera > Cynipidae > Andricus > Andricus coriarius. The sequence goes on from CAKNWT010150667.1 coordinate 11,495, forward strand.
AGATGAAGTGATCCCAGAAGAACAGCCTTTTGCATCCGGTTTGCGATGGAATGAGCCTGACGCTGGCAAGCCGGAATCTTGTTGAGTTGGCTAAGAAATGATGCTTTCATACCTCCAAGACAGCCGATTATGAGAACTACAAGATGGACTTTGTAGCCTTGGTACAGCCTGCTCAGCTCGAAAAGAAGTGCTTGATATTTCGCCCGTTTTTCTTCCTCCTTTGGCGTGATATTACCATCGGCTGGTGCCGAGAATTCAATCACGTAAATGATCTTGGTCTCCAGATCTTGGAGGACAATATCAGGCTTCGTAGCACTGATACGTTGAGTGGTGGAGAATGAGAAATTCTAGTAGATCTTACACTGATCATTCTCCACAACGGACTCGAGTTCCCCCTGGCCGTATGGCAAGACGGGCAATAGATTAACACCATAGAAGTGCCCAAGATGGTAATACAAAACTTTTACAGCCGCATTGTGTCTCTCGATGTAACCGTAACGTGCATACTTTGAGCATCCACTAAGAACATGTCCAAGTGTTTCTGGCTCTTGCTTACACGCTCGGCAGTTAGTATCACCTACAGGTATATTCATTATGCGCTCGCGGTAAACGAGAGTGTCTATAACGCCGTCTTGACAGGCACAAAGAAGTCCCTCAGTCTCCGATTTCAATCCAACAGACTTATCGAGAGCTCTCCTCTACGTATGATGCTGTAGAATTTACCATGAAGGGGCTTGTCAACATATTCTCTTAGTAGAAGCGTATGTTCTGCTTCCTGTACACAGCTTTTGAGTACCAAAGGTGTTAGTGATGCTAGGCCATGTGTAGTGTCGCTGGAATCAAATGGGAGGCCAAGCTCCTCTGGGGCCCTATCTGCGGCTCGATATAGAAAGGCCGCAACATTGTTGGCTTCATGTTGATGTACGATTCGCATAAGAGAATCTGCACTATATAGAACTGAGCAGGCTGTAGTCAGAACCGTTATTCGATGAAGACACTCCAAGCTTAGCAAGCCTCTACCCCCTTTATCTCGAGGTAGGTATATTCGAGGTACGGAAGATCTAGGATGATGACTTCGATGGATTGTCATCATCTTGCGTGTGCTTCGGTCAAGTTGCTTTAACTCATCGACGTTCCATTTTACTGCGTCAAATGTGCAGAGCAGTATAGGAGCGGTCAGCATATTGCTCGCCTGGATATTATTCTTTCCAGATAATTCGAAAGAACAAATTTTTCTGAGAATTTGGCGATATCTTTTTACAAGGGCCGTTTTTAACACACGCACATCTTGGGTTTCCGCTTGCGGTATTCCAAGATATGTATATGTTTCTCCATTACGAAGATGTTGTATGGTATTTCCGCCTATGAGTTGAACATCCCGATCGTCACTCGATGATGTAGTTTCTAGTCGTCCTTGCTGTAGGTGGACGCAGGCACACTTTTCTAGTCCAAAGCTCATGCCAATCGCTTCAGAGTACCTATTAACCGCCTCCACAAGGATGCTAAGATCCTCTTTCGAGGAAGCAACGAGTTTAAGGTCGTCCATATATACAAGGTGGTTTACCTTATATTCTCTTCCGTTCGGCGGGCCACATAGGTATCCAGAGCTTTTGCCTCGAAGGACAATAGATAGAGGCAAGAGGGAGATGCAGAAAAGTATCGGACATAGAGAGCCTCCTTGGAAGACCCCTCTCTTATATGTGATATAGCTGGTAGTCACTTGTCTTTTGTCAGATGTTATGACAAATCTTATCCGCCACAAGAGCATAAGATCTTTCATGCATCTCACTATTCTTGAATGCACCTCCAGGCACTCAAGGAGCTTAATAAGTAGCGCATGGTTCGTGTTATCGAATGCCTTACGGTAGTCAATCCAAGCCATGGACATATTGCGTCGATACCTGATCGAGTCTTGAGTAATACACCTGTCTATTAACAGGTTCTCCCTGCAGCCTGCCAGCCCTCTCTTGCATCCACGTTGTTGAATTATGGCACTCCATACCGGCTCGATAGATGTTAATATCCTCCCTTTGAGGATGCCAGTGAATAGCTTGTAGCTGGTGTTTAAACAAGCTATGGGCCTGTAGTTCTGTGGACTTGACTTGAAATGTGATGAATAGCCATGAGGACATAACGCATCCTTGTCTAACACCCTGAATAATATCGAAGCAGTCACTCAGTTTCCCATTAACCCTTACACTCGCTTTACTGCCTGCATATATTGTTTGTATTACTTGTAGGAGCCATCCATGGACTCCGTACTCTTGAAGGACTTCCCTAAGTTTACTTCTATTTACCTTGTCAAATGCTTTTTCCAGGTCAACAAATGCACAGAAAGCTTTCTTTCCTACTCTTAAGCTTTTTTCTGTGATCTGTCTTAAACTGAATATCTGATCTGTGCATGATCTTCCTGTCATAAATCCACTTTGGACTTCCCATATCTTTTCTTATGTAATTTCCATTACCCTACGAATAAGTATTTTTGATTATACTTTACTTACGGTACTTAGTAAGCTGATACCTCTGTATTTATTGCAGTTGTTTTTATCTCCCTTTCTTTTGTATATTGGTACGATAATCGCTTCTTTCCAATCGTCTGGAACTTTTCCCGTCTCGATGCATTAATTGATTAATTCGCACACCCTGTGAGGTATGTATTCGCCACCGTATTTAAGCATTCCAGCATTAATACTGTCTATACCAGCAGCCTTACCATTTTTTAAACTCTTAATTATATCAATAACCTCAGTGACGCCGACATTTTCATTTGGGTTTTCTAATGTATTATTTTCTATCTCGCAGCTCTGTTGTCCTCTATCTTTACCTCCTAATAATTCTTTAAAAGAGTCTTTTAAAGCATTTACTATCCCGTCTGTATCATATAGCATTTCACCTTTGTTGTTTCTCATGCTCACAAACTCTGTACTTTTACTTTTGATTATCTCTTTAAATAGTAGTTTCATGGTTCCTTGGTTCCTTGGTCGTTTAACTTTCTTCTTTTTTTGTCTGTAATCACTTTCAAGCCTACTTCTCTCCTCATCGCTAAGACCTCAAATGTTTAACGTTCTCTCGTACGCTTCTTTCTTTTCTTGTCGGGCTGCCTTAATTTCATCATTCCACCATGCATCACCAGATTTTCTTCCTACTACCACCGTACCACATACTTCAATCCCAGTTTTAACAATGCTATAACAATGCTATTAGGAACCCCTCATGACTCTTGTATATTTAACTAGTTCTCTTATTCTTTAATCGGCAATAACGAAGTCAATTATACTGCGGTTATTTCCTTTACACCAGGTGTACGTGTGGCTCATTTTATGTCGAAACCATGTATTTGTAATTAATAGGCCCTTTTCTAAGCATAAGCTGACTAACTTTTCCCCGTTATATTTTTTTCTTGGATTCCCAAATTTACCTAGTACCCTTTCTGCATCTGTATCTTGACGATGGACGCCGACCCATATGCTCATATCTCCTAGCAAAATTATTCTTTCACCTTATTCGCAAGTACTAATTGTTATCATTTAGAGTGTCCCAGAAGGCGTCTTTGACTTTCCTCGGATCACTATCAACTGGAGAAAATAATTATATAATCGTCACTGTATCGAGGGTTTCTGCTGAATATGGTTACAAAGCTAAAAAGCAGTCGCGGAAAATGGTACAAGGATTGTCCCGAATGAACAAACCCCAATCCAAGGCGTGAACTACCGTGTCTAAGTATGAATGGTACCAGGATATGGTATCTTAAAATGGTGTCGCTGGGATACCGGGCGACCTCTCAGAGTAACATTGCCTTATGTCTACAAGCAAGGCTCTCTAGAGATTGACCAAATATTTCCCCAGCTACTCGTGAGAACAAAATGAGTTCTCCATAATAATCAAAAACAAAACACCCAGGGCGAGTCGGCAAAGACCCCTCTGGAGAAAGCATCTTCTCCTGAGAATATGGAAATTACCGAAGGAGCCTAAAAGCATACTTCGGAATCTATAAGTGGGGAAACATCTTGGAGTAACCCTGACGGAGCGGAAGGTATGGACTTAGGTGGACTTACGTACAATGCTGATGGAGAGTGTGTGTGGGGGGGGGGGGGGGGGCCAAAAAACAAACGGTTGAACCACGATAAGCTAAATTGTCGGGAGCTGCTAGGAAGAGGCTGAGACGCAAAATGTTAAATCAATAGGACGCAACAACCAGCCAAATGGGGAATCCAAAGAAGCCCCACTTTGATAGCAGTACACCGAATGAAAGCAGGGAGTATAAGAAGGTGCGGCTGAGAGTGTCTTATAGCTAGGCCCTTCAAAGTCACCGGAAAATTGTCATAGTCGCCAAGGGGTTTCTAATGTAGGTTGACACTTCAAAAATGATGTTTTTATCGTTATCTGTTCGAACGAAGTGTCTTAAACTTGGCTCATTGAAGCTGTTTGCAAATTACAACCTTGCACGGGAGCTAGGATCAAAGTGATCGATAATAAAGACCTCTCAAAGCCATTAAAGCTGCTGGCTTGGATTCCTGGCGTATTGGTGGAACCAACAGTGGTACATATGATTATAATAGTCGAAAATCCGACATTGAAAACGGGAGAATGGAAGGTTATCGATGTATAGGCGGTTAGTCAAGCTACGCAACTTGTAATAACTGCAGAGCCAGGAGTGGTCGAGAGTCGAGAAGATCAAATGCACACCTCACTATCGGTTGAGTAAGATCAATATAAAGATCCTCTCAAAAAACAATGTTGCACCCGAATACAGAGTTCCGGATCTGTTTTCAGAAGATTCGGATGAGACAACTGGAAGCATGAAAAAATGCACACTGGATGTCCCCGTTCCAGTCTGCATTTTATACCGATCAATCTTCACCACGCTAAAGGAGTATCTGCTATCTAAAGCAGATGTTTAACAGCGGAAAAAACGGCTTTTGCCTTAATACAAGAACCTTGGAATTACAAGGCGAAAGTTGAGCTGATCAGTCATTTATCATAGTTCCATAGAAAAACCTAAGGCTGCACTTTATGTCAGAGGCGATATTAAATTTAATGGATTACCAAGGTTTTTTTCTAGAGGCTTAGTGGCAATAAATATCGAGCACCATTCAGGAGGTAGGCGCCAGCCTATGATGATTTACTCAGTGTACCTACCATTTGACTGCCAGGAGTCACCACCATCTGAGTAGTGGAGAAATCTGGCGGACTACTGCTGTGTTAAAGGATGGCCGCTACTCATCGGACACGATGCTAACGCAGATCGTTCGGCTTGAGGTATGTAGTAAGGACGCCAACCACAGAGGTGAGCTTTTATTAGCTCGATACCTCCCTATCGCATCATAGACATATATGCTTCTACTTGACAGCCGATAGACGTGAGGCTCAAAGGTATAGGAACCCTAAGACAACTGACTGGGATACCTAGACTTGAGGACCTGAAAAAGGATACAATACGCCTTTTCAACAGGGCTAAAAATAATGAAAATTGGGACTTGTACAGGGCAACATTAACAAGATATAATAATGAGATACAAAATGCCGTAAGGGACTCATGGAGGGGGTTTTGTCAGGGAATCAAGAATATACCTGACACCAGTAACGATACCTACTCTGAGAAAAAAGCTTTTAGATTTGCCTCTCAAAAAATCAGATCAATCGGAGATGCTCTCTATGAGTTTACCTCCCGCATTAATAACATATTGCGGAAAGGTGAAGTAGCAATTGCAGCGTATTTAGACATAGAGGAAGCATTTAGTGATACCCCCATTGAATCTATATACGGTTCTGTTCAAACACACGGAGTTAGTAACACCGTAAATAGATGGATGCACTTTATGTTGAAAACCAGAACGGTACATATTTCACTACATAGTAATGAAGTGAAGGCCAAAGTTTCAAGGGGATGCCTACATGGAGGAGTTCTTTCATCAACCCAGTTGGCGCTTGTCATGATGACCTCATTTGTGTTTTAAACAAATCTGGTTTTTACACTCAGGGCTATGAAGATGACCTGGCGATCCTGGTAATAGGGAAATATGAGGGCAGCTTAGTGGAACTCATGGAGGCAGCGGTCAACATAGTAGAGCAATGATGCAGGGACCATTTTTTGTATGTTAGCCCGGTCAAGATGGAACTCATGCATTTTACCAGAAGGACTTTTTACCTAGAAACTCCATGTAGATACGCAATAGGGAAAACCTTGGGCATTACTTACTGGTTATATACAATGATAATGAAACCCATAATGTCATATGCATCAACGATCTGGTTGTCAAGGACTGAACTAATCAGTACTATCAAACAACTGGAAAGCCTTCTAAAGTTTTTCTGCTTGAGGATCATTGGTGCTATAAAAACAACACCAACATTAGCTCTTGAGGCCATACTGGACATCCCGCCATTGCACCTATTCGTAAGGAAGATTGCGGCAGTGGAAGACTATAGACTCCTAGTACGGGACAACCTTAGTCATCTTGAGGTGACAGATCTAGATGATATCAATAAGTGCATGCTATGCAAGGATACTATTCTCGCTATGCAAACTGATGTTATGTTGAGGAAATTATTCGTCATGAAACCCTTCAAGGTCATTTTCCCTAAAAGGCAGGAATGGCGTCATGAAGTGAAAAGGTAAGAATTATTTACACCTGGAGGTCTCGGGGCTGGAATCTATAGGAAGAAGCCTAGGGCTGCGATAACAATAGCACGGGGCACATTCCCGTATACTTTTCCAGGTCAAAATAATAGCTATTAAAGCTTTCCTAGAAGACATTTATGAGCGGGCATATGAAGACCAGCACATTTACATTTACATTAAGGTTGCCGGTAGACACCGGATCAGTCTGATCTGGGTTCCCGGCCATGAACATATTGAAAGTAAAGTGGTATCTCGTATGCATCGACGAAAGGAGCCATTGGAGGAGCATGCGAAATATTGGAGAACGAAAAAAATGGTGCATTCCAAGAAATTCGTATCTGGTACATGTACTAAAAGGACTAATGAACTCTTGAACATGGAAAGAAGGCAGCTTAATGTCGTAGTAGGGATGCTTTCTGGACACTGCCGACTGAGAAAACACTTGACCAACATGAGGTTTGGACACAACCTTCGTTGTCGAAAGTGTGATTTTCGCGAGAAGACAGCTCATCACATACTTTGTTTCTCGAACCAGAAGATTTTGATGAAATTTCTGTAGCTACAATTTCAATCTCCACATTTTTTGAAACTGGAAATGCATATGAGTGTGTTGGGCGATGATAAACATTTAATTTTTTTACTTCAGAAAAAGATATTTCGATTTCTAGCTATTGAGTTGCTGAATTGATACATTATAAGTTCAATTGAAAAATGGCATGATGTTCCAAGAAAATGGAGAATTTTTTTCATTCGAGACGCATATTTTTCAACTTCAGACTGTGATTAAAAATCAAATTTTTATTTTAGAAAAACAAATTTCACTCTCGAGTCACTGCAGAGCTAAATTAAGGCGTGAAAATTTTGATTTAAAAAATGATCCAGTTTAGAGAAAATGGAGGGGAAATTTGTTTCCCCTTGAGGCACATGTTTCCTCAACTTTAGTCGCATATTTAAATCCTTATTTTTAATTTAAAAAAGCAAAGACAAAATATTTCCAATACCTGCATGAAAACTGCGTCTTTTCACGTTTGTCGAAGTGACGCAAAATATTTTACTCCAGAGTAATCCAGAAAAAACATCTTGCGCACATGTGCAGTTCGCGGTTTTACGATTCAGTTTTTGATTGGACGATTTTGCTTTATGTTCTCCCGCACAATGGGAGAAGGATGAATTCGCTCTTCTCCCTTCCTCAATGCACAATATTCGATTTCAATCGCAAAAAAATTACATATAAAAAAACCATTTTGCCGCAATGTGTATCAGATATTATCGTTGTGAAAATTCAGTTTTAATTCAAAATCACTGTGGTGAAATTAGAAGACATTTTGGAAAATTCCATATCATTCCAGTATACTCTAGAAAATT